>JAIZAY010001348.1:0-16008 GCA_029531755.1 Holothuria leucospilota
TTCATGACCACTAAATGTAACTTCCATTGAAAGCAAAAACCAATTGCAACTCTTCTGTACAAAAGTTAAGGCAATGATGTGGTCTTTAAAGGGGCTTTTTTTATTCCATTTCGCACAAAGTGCAATGGTGAATTTTGTTCCACTAGACCATAATTACGTTTTGGGGTCATGAAATAGTCCCTTTAATCATGAAACAGTTATGTTGTATTGACTGGAAAAGCCAGTTGCCTCTTCAACCCCAATATCTAATAGGGCCCGGGCCCACTTATTAACACATGATGGTTCGCTCCCACTCAGGTTGCAAGCAGTGCCAAGATCAAGAAGGAAGGTTAACTGTGCCTGCCATACTTTGTTAGTATGTTATATTCCCATTTTGAGTAGCTACATGCTGATTGGCTTGTACAATCTCAATACCAATCTCTCTGATAATTCGTTCTAGCTTGTGTCAATCAAGTACCAGCTATTTTTAACAGGGCAGTACAATATGTATTGTTACAGGTGATTGTCCATCTGTATGCAATTCATGTAAAAGAAAAAATGAGAAACCACCTGGCTAGATTTAGCAAGACTCATTTTTCATGACTGCAACTTACCTTTCACTGGTAACAATCTCAGGCCAAAACCATCCCTGTCTGCATTCAGATCTTCTACTGTAGGATGATAAGTTTTTGACTGGCTGATACCTCTGCATTGTTTGAAATGAGAATTCAATTTAGCAAACATGTATATATATTAAAAGGCTGTTGAAATGGAGATACCTATAAGGGCACCTCTCAACCTACATAACTTTACAATGTCACAGGATTAGTTTCTCCACTGGTGCATTCCACAAGTTACTGTATCAATGTAAACTAAAGTAAATCATTCTTCAGTTTTATACTAGACATACACTTCTACCACACTCAAATAAACCATGCAGAAATGGCTAAAACTACTTATTCTTTTCTAGCATCATGCTGTCACATGCATCAAATGTGCCTGCCATGCTTTGTTACTATATAATCATATTCCCATTCCGCAGCTACATGCTGATCGGCTTGTACAATCTCAATATGAATGTCTCTGACAATGGTTCTACGTAGCTTGCGTCAAATACCACCTATTTTCAACAGGGCAGTGCAATATATCCCGGTACAGGTGATTGACCACCTGTAGGCAATTCATGTAACAGGTTTGTTAGATGGAGTTTTACGGCCCAGTTTCCAACCTATTGGTTCAAGTCGAGCCGGCCATAGCCTTTTTTCCAGTTGTGGCTCACTGGCTTGTTTTCCCTACTCCATTGCTTATGCGGAGCATCACACACAATGGCAGTAGGTTCCATTTTTGGAGTCTTTGGTATGACTCGACCTGGGAATCAAACCTGGGCCTTCCGCGTAAGAGGCGGATGCTCTACCGCTAGACCAAACACGCTGTCATGTAATAGGAAAAATACAAAGACAGCTGACAAGATTAAGCAAGACTCATTTTTCATGACTGCAGCTTTACCTTTCACTGGTAACAATCTCAGGACAAATCCTTCTTTGTCTGCGTACAGATCTTCGACTGTAGGATGATAAGTCTTTGACTGGCTGCATCTGCAAAATTTGGAATGCGAAATTAATGTAGCAAAGATATATTAAAAGGCAGCTGAAATGAAGGTACGTACAGGTATTAGCACACCTCTCAATCAACATACATGCTGCTCTCAGCCCCAATACTAAATCCTCCAAAAGTTTCCTCCCCTCACGGATTTCTGAAGCTAAGGTTTCTGTTAGCAAACAAACTGTTATCTCTCTTATCTTTCATTACTTACCCTTCAGTAAACGAACAGAATGGTGGTCAAGTGAATAAGCCCTTTTGTTTGGTGGGCATTTACAGTAACGAAGTGCCCAAGTGTAGGCTACTTAACCAGGGTTTTCAGTAGGCTTCCAATCTCAAGAGTCCCGAAACTCTCAGCTTTGTATTTTGAGCGTCCCCCAAAAATTTCAAGGGTTTCCAAAATTTCCAAGAGTCCCATACTTGTACTGTAACCTATACAGACATGTGCGTGCGTGCACAAGATGTGGAGCTATACTCTAACCTTTCAGACAGGCATATGTATTGAGCTTCCGTGCAGACGGTGCATGTCCTATGATTGGCATGCATGACGGACCCACGCTTCCAGTAGGTACAGTACAGGTATGTGGGCATACTGTAAACTGAAAAATTCGCTGGAAAATATGCAGGCTTGAAGCTTCAAAGGAACTAATTGACTGCAAGTGTGCGGTACAGTATATTGTAGCACATTTTGGACATTTTTTGCCAAGAAATTTTGCAACATTTAGAGCTACAATTTTTGAGCATATAAGGCTGAACATCATGCATTCACGGGACGCACAGGATTTTCTTTCAAGCGTCTAGGCGGCTTAATTGTCATGCGTCTGAGATCGGTGAGCTTGGGTTAACAAAAAACCCTGCTTAACTTGTATTTAGTAAATCGTAGCTGCTGTTCTAAGAGGATTAAGCTAGTTGGTGTTTATTCACCCATGGAAGCAAACACAAAGGTGTGAGCATAATTAGTATCGAGCTTGTTATTCTCATGAACTTTACTATGTTGCAGCTACCAGTAGGATTAGTTTGTCCCACAAATTAATTACAGTATTAATTTAAACTAAAACTAAGCCAAATGGCAAAAATTTTAATGAGGGTGCCTTTCTTTCAATAAATATCACTCAAAAGTACCTAATCAGCCTAACAATAGATCTATCATTTCAGTTGTGGACTTGATGGAAACCTCATATATAAATGTTGTGTAACATACTTACTATTAACATACATTTATATGTTTGTATAATTTACGAATTATGTATGTGAGGACATTTTTTTCTCTGTATACACCTATACAAGTGAGGACAATTACTAGGATAATGTATAAAGGACATGTATTCACAAATTCATGTATGTGAGGACATTTTTTTGAACACAACTACAGTATACTGTACATGTGATGTCATTCATGCATTAATGCATACAATTAAACAATTTCAAAGAGGGGAAAGGGCAACATGTATCAAATCTTTGCTCTTGTAGAGTACTGTATTTATAGGGGGGAAGGGGACTGTTTGAGTTATGTTTTTGATTTGAGTTATGTTTTTGAGACCACAATGGTATTTCTGAGTGAGAACAGTATAGAAATGAAAACTGCCATGTATACTTGGTAGAAATTTCTATGCCAGGCTGCATATAGTGATATACTTCAAAGAGGAAACAAATACTGTTGGATAAGAAATAAAATACAAATTCACGAATTAACATTACACCTGTCAGCTAGGAGTGCATGTGGCACAGATTCAACACAGATTCAACCAAGAAAGGCTTGCTCAAAAATGTAAGAGTATACATTATGTATCCGATACATTAACAAATCTGCCCAAGTTTGTAGGGCACGTAACATAGAATTGAGTGCAATGGTACTGTAAATGAGGACTCTGACTACACTTTACCACACCGTACTGTAGCTGAAATTCAGGGAAAAGGTATGCGGCTGAGTTGTTTTGTTTTCCTGTATCAAGCTAGAACAGATGAGATGATAATTGTACAGGAGATGATAATTGTATGGTAGGTATATAGTACCTAGTTACTGTGCATTTAATAATATTTGTTGCTTGTTGGTATTCCTTCAGGTATATTCGCTGTATTGAAACCATACTAGGCCCAACTGACGGTCAAAATTTTTGCCCATTAATGTCCAGGGAAAAACCTAAGGCTACAGTAGATGATGATGATGTCTCTTAAGTGCCATACAAACTTGGACAGATTTCTTGGTGCATTGAATACATATTGTAACTATTACTTTTTTTTAGAACAATTAGCCATTCTTGGTTGAATTAGTGTTGAATCTGTGCTGCATTCACTGCTCTAGCTGACATGTTTAATTTGACTTAAAGGTATTCGTGTTTACTTTTTATCCAACAGCATTTCTGTATACTGTACAGTAAGTGCATAAGTAAGCTGCCTACTGTACTGTACATTACAGGGTTTTCCCTGGGCCTTTTGAACGTCGCGGCCCGCGACGTTCAAACTTCAAAAACAGGAAGACCGCGACGTTCAAAAAACAGCCGCGATGTTCAAAAATTCCTCCGGTACCCTGAAAAAATGTTACTTAAACTTTGTCAACGATCGCCTTTCCGTTAATACAATGTGCAGTGAAATCACAAGCTTATTTCCGAAACCTTGTCACGGCAAAATTACGAGCCATGTAGTACTACCTTCGCGGTAATACTTTCGTGCTCATACGTACCCACAGTCATACACGCAAGTCTCAAGATGCAAACAGAAAGCTAAGCTCAGCGTTCGGTATGTATGCATGCCACACACGTACACGGAGTTCAGCAAGCCGTCTTTAATTCACACGTTGCCCGCTCGGCGGACAATCTATATTGACTGCACTCGTAATACCACATGTAAACATTTCGAGATCGGAATATGCAGAGTGAGCATGGATGAACACCTGCGAGATTCGCCTTCCAACACAAACCTGGTGAACAATTGAACACCTCAACCAGCTGACCCGCCCAACCCTTTGAAAATCCCCTGTTTCATATCTTCATGGTCACAAAAAATAAAGCCCCGCCTCGGAATGCAACTCCAAACTTAAAACTGCATTACCAATCTCGTAACTCTCACTCAGCTGCACTGCCAACCTTGCACACTTATCACGTTGACTGTCTGGTTCTGGTTCTGGTTCTGGTTGGATACTACAAGCAGTTCTCCGCAGACGGGATATACGGTTGTAGGTGTGTGACGGCTAGCGGACCAGCAATTAGATTGGATTAATAGATTCAGATCTCCTCAAGGATGTCAAGTTCAGTTTGCGTAATTGATTTCTAAAAGTTTCAATAGATGGGGAATTCCTTACGGCTGAGGGCAAGCAATTCCACTCTGCCACTGTCCTAGGAATAAAAGAGAACCTGTAACAATCCTTTTTTACAGCGGGATGATGAAAGGAGATCGATGAAGACTTGCGAGTAGAAATTCCATTATTATCGGGCTTAAGAATATAATCGTTTAGATCAATGGCAACTAAGTGATGGAGAGATTTGTACAGTAAACTCAACCTAGCACTGATCCTGCGTTCCTCCAAAGTAGGCCAGTTTAAGTTAGCAAGCATTGATGAAACACTACTTTTACGTCTTTGGTCTTTACAGACGAATCTGGCAGCTCTGCGTTGCACTGCTTCAAGCTTGTTAATATGCTCCTGATGGTAAGGATCCCAAATACTTGAGCAGTATTCCAACCTTGGTCTAACAAGGGATTTATATGCAGCTTCCTTAACTTTAGGGGAACAGCTGTACAAGTTACGACGTAACAAGCCAAGGACTCTGTTTGCTTTGGAAGATATTCCGTTAATGTGATCGGCCCAGCTTAATTTACTGTTAATATCCACTCCAAGATAAGTATGGTTGGGAACTGTCTGTAGGACACTATCGTTCATTTTGTACGAAGTTATGAGTAACACGCATAGCAAAGCACTTAGAGACATTAAATTTCATTTGCCATTTAGATTCCCATTGACATAGACTATTAATATCGTTTTGAAGCGAGATACTATCTTCCATTGAAGTAATTTCGCGATACAGGATACAATCGTCAGCTAAAAGACGAACTTGGGATGATAATCCATCAGGTAGGTCATTGAGGTATAAAATGAAAAGTAATGGGCCCAGCACTGTGCCCTGAGGGACTCCAGAGGTAACAGCTATAGATGAAGATGTAGCACCGTCAAGAACTACTTGTTGCGTCCTTTGAGTGAGAAAGTTCTTGATCCAAGTTCTTGATCCAAGTGTGAAAGTTCTTGATCCTGTCGTGACATCGCTAAACCTTTGTACCAGGTATGGAATATGTACCCTCAAGTTTAAATTTACATGTCATTATTTGGTAATGATTACGTACATTCCAACGTGAGTAGTCAAGTAAACTATACCGTGAGACGCAACCACAGGTATTATAATTCTGTGGACGCAACTTGCAAAGCCAAAACCAAATGCCCCGTTTGGCAGGTTATAGGCGGGGCTTGTGTCTCAGAATTTTCAACCCAACGAATGAATGAAATATCAGCATTTGACCGACAATATTATTGATAACGTGTCCTTTGTAAAAATACGTAACTTTGCATTATCAGGGCCGCCAAACAATCTACTCAACTTACGCATCTGGCTGGTTTCAAATCTTCACAATATGAACACATTTTTTGTGTCGAAACTGGGTAGAAAATTCGTACCAGAGTACCCAAAAGCATTACCCGTCGGGTAACCGACCGTAAACCTTGCAAAATCAAGCCTAAGTTTAGTGCATGGTATGCACATACAATTCAAGACTCCACCCATCGGCCCTTATCTCTGGTCGGATCGATCTGTTGAAAACAATACGTCACATTTTCTATATCTACAATGTGCCGTTGGTTCTTAACAATCGTGAGTTTAGAAATCAGACGGGAATTAATAATTTGACCATATTTTAGTGCAGTTAGTACAAATTTTAAAAAAGTCCTATCACTACCTCCTGTGGCTTTGTGTTCAAGTGTGCCGTAACGTGTGCATCGGAACCAAAAAATAACATCCAGTTTGTCACTGCAACTTCTGTACTGTAATGTACCTCAACCATGTGATCAAATTTCTCGTAAACTGTTTTCTTGTTACTCTTATGAAAAATCCACCTTCGTGATAATGACAGTAAAAAACTTTCTAATGCATCTCCTAGCCGAGATTTCACCCGCACAGCACCGTTAAAAATGTACGGTAAGATACGGCAGACACCGTGTACGTACGAACGTTCGTTCGTTCGCTGCCTGAGTTGCTCTCTCTGCTGTAGTGAGCACATGACTTTGGCAAGTTCCATTTTTCGCAAATGGGGGGTACGTAAAATACTGGGAAAATATTTTGCTCTTATTTTGCCATATATTTATGAAACTTTGGACGTAAAACTTTTGCAATTAGTTTGAATAGCAATAAAAAATTACGAGCAATATTAAGATAGGAATCATTTTAGTATGTAAGGTAGTACCAGGATAGAAGTAACAGGAAAGAAGATTTTTTTCGTGCACACAGCGCAAAATACACCTTGAAAGACTTTGTACGATTTTAAATCTGATGGAGTGAATTTTGCTTCAGAAAAAAGTTTCTCCACCAAAAAAACGAAGTTTTGGCGACTGATTCGAGTCAAAAGAATATTATTGGGGTTGTAATAAGTGCATACCTTATGTAGACATAACTGTATCACCAAAATTTACTTCTTCAGATCATGAAATCATGTCATGTTAATGTTAGTGATAACGTGACAAGTATGAAATCTAGCAGCATCGAAAGTCGAGCCACGTGCCGTGTATCCATCTGGGTATGTGTTTATACGGCAGAGATAGTGTAAAATTTCTAGTCGGTCTTTCGCGCTACTTCTGGGCCTTAGTTTTGAAACGTTACTCATCCACACGCACTGCGTGCAAAAATTTATGAGCTGTCTTTCGACGTTCATTTCTAGAGATAGGCTAGGCTATTAGACAGTATAGTAGGCCTATGTTGTTTCGTTATCTAGTATAGGGGCGGCTTGATGTTAGAAACACGCATCGCGGGGCTTGTTTCTGGTGAAAAATGCAATGTAACAAAAGCATGGTACGAAACAGACAAAAGCAACTTCATTTTAACTTAATCGTGAATGAGATGGGGGTAAATACATTTTGTTAGTTGCAATAACCATGCTATTTCGCGAAGATCAAAAGGGAAAGGCTGAAAAACTCTACCTGGGTAAAGTAGTAAAGTACTGTGTGCGCTCTGACGTACCTGAACTGTGCTGCATTAGAAATTGCGGTAACTACTAACAATAGCCAATGATCGCTATCATTTGGAGAGGTTAAAATATTACGAGTTTGTGAGCACCAATGGTGAATATTTTGGCAGAAACTTAAAGAAATTCTGTTGACTAATTCGCCTCAAAAGTGCCACTATTTTGCGTTTAGACACTTCTAAAATTCAAAAAATTTCGAAAAGGGGAGGGGGACACCCCCTCCCCTTATACCCCACCCCCAGGCCGGCGATCCACCGTCGGACGCGGCAGAGCCGCGACGTTCAGTTCTAAACCCAGGGAAAACCCTGCATTACATGTAAACTTGTACAGCATGTATTTAGCTATCAACATTCATATGAAGTCTACAGCATACTGTGCTATATACTGATGAGAGGATTTCCTTTTTCTTGCAGGGTTAACTTGAGAGCAAGTACATGACATCCTTATACACTGTAGCATTACATGTACAGTAAATGAAACCAACACTGGGCTGCAATGGAGACTCTTAATTACCAAGTTACATACAGTACCTACTGTAGGAACATTAAGTTTTATTTTGTAAATTTCCGTGCTAGAGATTGATCACAGACAATTTAAGAATATCCATCTGCAAGCTTTGATCCTCCTGGGGAGATACTTGTCTGCAGTAACAGTTTTCCTGCTCACTAGTGATATTTGTACAGTATAACTTAATGACAGTATTGTGCAAACACATGAAATTGAGAAAGTAATACTCTTTTAAAAATACACCCAGTTGACTGATAATCTGGACGCCTCTCTGTGGTATAAAATACTTTCAGCAGTGATTCAATCTAAGTATAGTACTACACAGCAACTAAACTACTGTAAGTGCTTTGCTTGCAATGATAAATTGGAATGGATAAATTTGACCTGGTACAGGTGAGAAGGTGGCTTCACTGTCTTGAATAAATTGGGCATATCCCTTTGGGCTCTTCCATGCCCTTTGATTTTCCTTTGACCGTACACATGTACAACATTTAAAATGGACAGTTTGTACAGTATGTTTATTGTGCCTTCATCTTGAGAAGTATTGGTACCATCATGAAGAGATGGTTTGGAGAATAAGATAAAGTTTCCAGGGAATAATTTATCTGGTATCGCATCGCATTTTGCTACACAAGATGGACAAATTGCTACGCAAATGCAAAAATGTGTAGCAGATTTTGTACATACAACATTAGGGTTTTTAATGATTTTGGGACATTAGGGTTTTTAATGATTTTGGGATAGAGAAGCCCAGAAACCTCAAAATTGCTATGCAAATTTTGAACACTAAATTAAATTCCCTGGTTTCCATTTTCAAATTTCGATATGGCAGCAACAATGTCTTGGAAATAGGCCAAATTACAGGACTGCACTAGCCTCGATCAGTAACCTGCACAGGTACTTATCACCACTGTAAAAGCACAGTACAGCCTGACTCTGAATCAGTCAATTCAGGATGAAGCAAACCACGCATGAGCTACCCATTAAAACCATCATCTATCAAAGTCTGGTATACACAAGTGGCAGCTGGTACTGTATGTAGTTCAGCACATTTTTAAAGAAGATAAAGAGAAGAAACTATTTCTGCAACCAGCTTCCAAAATTTGTCCTTGACATACATCCCCCCTGCAGACTACAGAAGCTACCCTTTTGATGATAAAATAACCAAATTTTACTTGACGCACCATTGTGTAAAATTTGAGGTAGAAATGGGAAGTCTACTTCATCTAATTTGCAAAAAACACAAAATTCCTAAGGAAAACTCATGTGAAGAACGTTCTTTTGATACTTAATCATCAGAGTACAAGTGTGTGATAAAATATTAAACCTGGCAGTACAGAGCATTGCCTGACTGTACACACTACATGCACACTGTATTTGGCATTAAAGGATTATATAGGAGCACACTGTTCTCCTAAGGACCTTTAGGAGAGCAAAACTGAGGATGGGCATATGTCCAGGAGAACCTTTAATTTTCTGAGAAGAGCATGAGCATTTAGCAGCTCTCCTCAATTTTGTTTAAATGAAAGTCTGCCTTTCCTCTCTTTGAAATTGTTTAACTCATGCATAATGCATTAATGCATGGATGACATCACACGTACAATATAGTTACATATGTACAGAAAAATGTCCTCACATACATGAATTTATGAATTACAAGTCCTCACATTGTCCTCACATGTATGAATGTATGTACAGAAAAATGTCCTCACATTTATGAATTTACAAATTACATGTCCTCACATGTATTTAAGTGTATACAGAAAATGTCATCACATACATAATTAATTTGTACATAAACATGGATGTTGGTAAATTTGTAACATAACCATTATGTCAGGATTACATCAAGTCCACATCTGAAATGATAAATCTATTGTTACTGTAGGCTGATTAGGTACTTCTGAGTGATATTTATTTAAAAAGAAAGGCGAAATATGTTTTCAAGCTGTAAGTAATGAAAAACAATGGATCGTTTGGGAAAAAGATGCAATAATAAAGAAAATTGGTTTGGAATTCTACAAAAAATACGTAAGAATTGGGATTCTAGTTGAGGAAGAGGTGACTAAAGATTATCCTGCAGGCAGTACAATTTCAGATGCTGAAACAAGGGTAGAAGTGAGTTTTGTACATAAGCTCTTTTGCGAATGGTATGCGGCTCATTACTTACGGGATCATCTAAAACAACATCCAGAAGAAACGTTAGAAGAATTTCTTAAGCATGTAGATCCTCCTTCCCTCCAATATGTTTATCGGTTTGCTTGCGGCCTAAACATTGATTGTGCGAAACACCTTATTCCATACCTACCACGCATTCAAGGTGGAGTCACGTGTGCAATTCTCTGCATCCAAGAACAACTCCAAGCGATCGACCACTTTTCCAGGACAATTGAAAACATATTTTTGCAGGGAATAATAATCAGTGGTCATGACAGCATGTTTCTTCAAAGGTCGTCCATTAAACTCCTAGAACAGGCACGAAGGAAAGGCGTAAGTGTCTATCTAAAAGTCTGTCTAAATCAGATCTTTCTTATGTCCTTGTTTCTGCTTTTTTTTCATGTCAATCTTTCTTTATCAGCGCTTTCATTCGATTTTATTAAAAAGCTTCACTTTAAACTTTACCATTTATTTTGTTGCTTTAGAGCCACAGGCAGAATGAAGTAGGCGTACTTTCCACCACGGTATTCTTTCACCAAGATTATACCACACCAAAGAAGATCATTTGAATTTCTAGATGGAATAAAATCTCTTTGTCTATATAACTGTTTGTCCTCCGTCGACATTTCATCTATAAAGACATCTTCTGGTATGGAGTTGATTACAGACATTCCAGTAGAAAGGCTTAAGCTCAATGTGACAAACAGAGAACTGAAGAAAGAGGAAGCAAAGAGCATATTAGAGATTTTGACAAAAGCGAAAGCCGCTTTTTTACACCGTGTTCGTTCTGTGCGACCGGTTTGTTCGTGCCTTTCTTCAATGTGTTTCTTCTCTATTTCTACTTCTTTGTTATTCAGTTGCATTTCTTTGCCACCTGATGAAGAGTCTATACTCGAAACGTCGTGGAATTTACCGCAAACTTTAAGCACTTTTTACAACCTTTATCGACCTATATATATATATATATATATATATATATATATATATATATTATATATATATATATATATATATATATATATATATTATATATATATATATATATATATATATATATATATATATGTATATATATATATACATATTATATGAGAAAAATCCACGTATGCTCCATGTAATATAACAAATAATAAAACACATTCCAAAGATGACATAATAAGAGCACAAATACGATAAAAACAGCGTATATTTCGGACACTCCTGTGTCCTTCCTCAGCGCAAAATGGCAAGTGAAAAATTACAGCATTTTTCAAACTTAACGGTAAAACAAGTACATACCAAAACAAATGATAGACAAGCAGGTTTAGTTGACCTTGGCAGCTTGGGAAGGGTTATTAATTACAAAGGGGAAGTCACTTAAGATGCCAAGGTTCTTGTTCAGGCCCCTAATATGAGTTGACAGTTTAACGACCCACTTGCTCTCAGATTTGAGGCGTTCGTTGACAGATTGGTAATTTGAACCGAGCAAAATACACTTTAGATTTGAAATGGAATGATTCGGTTCACCACAGAAATGTTTAGCAACGGGGAAATTAACAGATTTATCCTGAATAGTCTTCTTATGGTTATTGAATCTAAATCTGAATTTATTGCTTGTCTGCCCGACATAGTTGCCTTTGTCGCATATATTACAAAAGAGTAAGTAAACCACATTGGGTGTATCGCAGTCAAGGGGAGGAGGACGAACAATGCACTTTGTGCCGGGAGGGGTAAATTCTTTGTCTGTAATAATAAAATGACAGACCTGACACCTCGGTTTGCTACATTTTGCGTTGCCTATGTTACGGGCACCAAGCAGTCGGGAAGATGTGAGTAATGTTTTGAGACTGGGGGGCTGACGTCTGGCAGTTAAAGGGGGGTCATTGAATAACTCAGATATAGAAGAATCAGACTTAAGAATACTGTAATCTGAACGTATGGTTTTATGTAGCCGTTCAGTTTTGGGAGAATAATCAAAGACAAGGGGGATTCGAGAATTTTCAACCTTTGGTTTATAAGTCAGAAGTTTGTCACGTGGGTAAACAGAGGCCTTACGTATTCCTTCCTTGCATACGTGCTTGTCGTATTCAGACTGAGAAGAGCAGATACGTCTTATTCTTAGACATTGTGAAAAACACTAGCGCGTTTAACGCTAATATGATGGGAGCTGAAAAAATTAAGGTAACCGTGAGTGTCGGTAGGTTTACAAAAAGCGTGGTCGCTATGGAAACTGTTGCCTAATTTGACCAGCACATCAAGAAAGGAGATTTCCGTCTCGGAGTAATCAAAAGTGAACTTAATGGAAGAGTGAAAGTTATTACAAAACGAAAAAAAGTCATTTAACGAAGGTAAGCCATGTGGCCATAAGAAGAAAATGTCGTCAATATACCTGAAATAATGTAACGGTTTTAAGGGGTAACCGGCTAGCATCCTTTGTTCGAGGTCAGCCATGAAAATAATTGCATAACTGGGAGTCATTCTACTACCCATGGCAGTCCCAGATGTTTGTAAAAAGTGTTGACCATTAAACTCAAAATTGTTGTGAGTTAAAATAAATTCAACGATAGAAGTAAAGTCGCTAATGAACGGTCGTGAGAAGTCGTTAGCAGCAAGAATTTTTTTGCATGCTGCAATACCATCGTCATGCGGTATGTTGGTATACAGGGCGCTAACATCCATAGTAACCAGGAGCGAATTGGGTGGGGGAGACCTAATGTCATTGAGAATCCTTAGGAAATGAGTGGTATCTTGGATATAACTAGGAAGGGTTGCCTTCCCTTCTCACGACCGTTCATTAGCGACTTTACTTCTATCGTTGAATTTATTTTAACTCACAACAATTTTGAGTTTAATGGTCAACACTTTTTACAAACATCTGGGACTGCCATGGGTAGTAGAATGGCTCCCAGTTATGCAATTATTTTCATGGCTGACCTCGAACAAAGGATGCTAGCCGGTTACCCCTTAAAACCGTTACATTATTTCAGGTATATTGACGACATTTTCTTCTTATGGCCACATGGCTTACCTTCGTTAAATGACTTTTTTTCGTTTTGTAATAACTTTCACTCTTCCATTAAGTTCACTTTTGATTACTCCGAGACGGAAATCTCCTTTCTTGATGTGCTGGTCAAATTAGGCAACAGTTCCATAGCGACCACGCTTTTTTGTAAACCTACCGACACTCACGGTTACCTTAATTTTTTTTCAGCTCCCATCATATAAGCGTAAAACGATCTATTATTTTTAAACAATGAATAAGAATAAGACGTATCTGCTCTTCTCAGTCTGAATACGACAAGCACGTATGCAATTATCCCCTTTTCATTATCAAGGAAGGAATACGTAAGGCCTCTGTTTACCCACGTGACAAACTTCTGACTTATAAACCAAAGGTTGAAAATTCTCGAATCCCCCTTGTCTTTGATTATTCTCCCAAAACTGAACGGCTACATAAAACCATACGTTCAGATTACAGTATTCTTAAGTCTGATTCTTCTATATCTGAGTTATTCAATGACCCCCCTTTAACTGCCAGACGTCAGCCCCCCAGTCTCAAAACATTACTCACATCTTCCCGACTGCTTGGTGCCCGTAACATAGGCAACGCAAAATGTAGCAAACCGAGGTGTCAGGTCTGTCATTTTATTATTACAGAAAAAGAATTCCACTCTCCCGGCACAAAGTGCATTGTTCGTCCTCCTCCCCTTGACTGCGATACACCCAATGTGGTTTACTTACTCTTTTGTAATATATGCGACAAAGGCAACTATGTCGGGCAGACAAGCAATAAATTCAGATTTAGATTCAATAACCATAAGAAGACTATTCAGGATAAATCTGTTAATTTCCCCGTTGCTAAACATTTCTGTGGTGAACCGAATCATTCCATTTCAAATCTAAAGTGTATTTTGCTCGGTTCAAATTACCAATCTGTCAACGAACGCCTCAAATCTGAGAGCAAGTGGGTCGTTAAACTGTCAACTCATATTAGGGGCCTGAACAAGAACCTTGGCAAAAACATGGGACCGGGGAATGAAAGAACTTCAAAACCACCAGTCATTCTCCGTATTATTAAAAGCGGACGGATCACCGCTGATTAGACCAAAGAGGATGCATGCGCTGGATCGTGAGAGCCATTGTATATCTTGCTGACTGGCTGGCCAACAGTCATCAATGCGAAGACATCCGCCGAGATTGCGGACTCCAACACCACCAGAAGGCGACAAGTTAGAAGAAACCTAACTTTTGGGTGGGAGGAACCCGGGGGAACCCCGAGAATGCCCACGTTCATCGAGTAGGTTGAAGCACCTGTGCACTTGATGATCAGTCAGAGATGCACAACAGTCGAGTAGGGACTCGAGCTGTCCCTCGATTCCCTTTTTAAGATCATTATCCTTCCCTGTGTAGTGACAGGAAAGAATTTCACATAGAGGCATATTTACCTCTCCTTGATCCGCCCCCTGCTTACGCTCATTTGGAGGAGAGGTCCGTAGTTCACAGAGCAAGCTCAGGAAGAAGCCGTGGTCGTGACTGAGACATATAGTGGAGGGGAATTTACAAGTCCATGAAGGCCCTACACATTCGCAACGTGTCACACAGTACTTTATTACGAATATCCTTGATATTCTTCTTAGTCAGATCCAGAGTCTTAACAACGGTATCACACTTATGGTACCAGGTTCCCCTAGCACCGACTGGGAAAGGAAGGACGGTCACTTCCTTGGCCTGATATTTAACCGCTAGTGTTTGATATAGTGGGCGGTATTTCAAGAGCTTCTCATCCCACGCTTTGGCGAGATGTCTCTTGTGGCCATCCCAGACTACCGTTAAACTGTCAACTCATATTAGGGGCCTGAACAAGAACCTTGGCATCTTAAGTGACTTCCCCTTTGTAATTAATAACCCTTCCCAAGCTGCCAAGGTCAACTAAACCTGCTTGTCTATCATTTGTTTTGGTATGTACTTGTTTTACCGTTAAGTTTGAAAAATGCTGTAATTTTTCACTTGCCATTTTGCGCTGAGGAAGGACACAGGAGTGTCCGAAATATACGCTGTTTTTATCGTATTTGTGCTCTTATTATGTCATCTTTGGAATGTGTTTTATTATTTGTTATATATATATATATATATATACATACATACATACATACATACATACACATATATTTAGATACATATAAAGTGACCAACTGATGTTCTTTGCTTTTACGCCACAAGTAATTAACTTTATATATATATATGTAAATATATATGTAAATATATATATATATATATATATTTCTCTAATTCGGCACTTAGGGGGAAAGTTGTTGTTGAAAAGTCGACCTTAAGGGGAAAAAAAAATTCGGGTGAAATATAAGTTTCGCCTTAACGTTTCCACACACTTTTTCTATAGGAATACGTAAACTTACAAGGGCGGCCCTTCTTAGATTTACAAACTAGATGCCATTACTTCAAAGTTGTCAAATTTACGGACACCTAGCTGTTAACACGAACGGATGGCTGCCCATTGAAATAACGTAATTATATTTTTAGGACGTTAGGGCGAATTTATTTCTTATGTTTATT
>JAIZAY010000823.1:0-28616 GCA_029531755.1 Holothuria leucospilota
GAGGGAGCTGGATTTAGATGGAATTTGACACTTTGGGGGGCAAATTGCATAATTTATCCCCTCTTTTGACAATTTTACTCCTTATTTACATGTTGATTCACCCCAAACCACCTATAACTCTCCGACATGTTAAGTGAAGTATCCGGCTTATTCTAAAATTTGGGAGCTTGATTGCCCTTTTCCAGTGCCTCAGATTTTGAAGCAACAGTCCCCTTCCCCTATTTTGGGGAAAATTTTCAAATTTCGAATCATAACAATCTTCCATTTCAAATTTGAAAAAAATGCGGAGACACCCCCTTAAAAAATGTTATTTGAACGGTCTTTTCAAAGGCTTTCTTTTGATACTAAAACAAAGTCTCTAGGATGCAGGGGTTGTGGAGTTATAATTTTTTGAATCTCTTAACCCAATTGGGGTGGAAATGCACCCCTATTATTTATGTCATAATTCATTTGTGACCAAGCACCATACATGTAATCAAAGACGTACCATCCATCACTAGTCTGATTGTATTATCATATCTGAAAATAATTAACATGAAACAACCAACCATATTAATCAAGCCGTTATAAATTAGTATAGTTGTATCTCCCCTTTGCTACCGTCATGGCACCGCAACTAGTCTAGACATGTGTCTTGTTAAATGGACCTCCCTATTGTATAATAGCGTATACAGTCGGGTTATCGTCAATGGCCTACCGTCGGACCCCTTCAGAGTCCAACGTGGGGTACGGCAGGGGTGCCCCCTATCACCT
This sequence comes from Holothuria leucospilota, assembly GCA_029531755.1. NCBI lineage: Eukaryota > Metazoa > Echinodermata > Holothuroidea > Aspidochirotida > Holothuriidae > Holothuria > Holothuria leucospilota. The sequence goes on from JAIZAY010000823.1 coordinate 754, forward strand.
CTACTCTATGTATTGTTTAGTGAATCCCTTGCAAGAGCCTTCCAAGTTGTGTTGAAGTTAAGTGCCTTCAGTATGCTGACGATGTCACATGCGTAATCTCCGACCTAGCTTCCTTCAGGGCCCTTACTGGCACGTTGTCTAACTTTCAAAGAGCCACAGGTGCCAGACTGAACCCCACTAAGACCAAAGGACTCCGTCTAGGTAAGTGGCGGTCGAAAAAACTGCCCTTTGCGGCATCATGGGTAGACGACGCCATAAAGATCAATGGTATATGGTTTGGTTATGGTTCACCCGAGTTACTTACCTGGAATGAGAAAGTGGACCTAGTGGTGGCTAGGTTGAAGGACTTCGGCGATCGCCACATTAGCCTGTTGGGAAGGTAACAGTTCATCAATCGTTTTATTTACCCTCTCTTGTGGTATCCGGGCACTGTTCTGGCTGCTCCCAGAGCGTGTCTTGGTGCGACTCGAGAGGGCTGTGTTTAGTTTTTTATGGCAAGGGGGACGGAGCTGGTTAGAAGAGGGGTGGTATACCAGGATCTTAGGCGCGGAGGGTTGGGCCTTGTGCATTTTCCTTCCAAGCTCCGTTTTCTCCTGACCAAGTGTGTTTACAGTGCAGTGGACAGCAGAATGCCTTTTGTCTATTTTGTCCGTTATTGGGGGGGATTATCATTCCGTCGGTTCTTTCCCTCCCTGTTTAGTAACAGTGAACCCCACAGCTGGAGACCCACGGGGGCATACAGTCAAATGAGGGAAACGCTCCGTATTATGTCAACAGTGGGGGATGTTTTCACAGTCAAAGTGCAAGGGACCTATACCGGGCTGTTTTTTGATGAATTGGTTGGCCAGGTCCAACCCAACCACTTTGCTTCAGGGCCGGAAGTGTGGCGTGTAGTCCACAGCAGATCATTAGATTACCGCAGGCGAGACCTGTTGTGGCGAATCGCACATGACGCCATTGTACATAATCTCAAGCGCCTTCGGTGGCGTCTTGGAGATGGTATTTGCCCCCCGCACAAGATGCACAAAGTGGGAGAGTGTGTCACAATTGTTTTGCAGTGTGACTATGTGGCTCTATTCTGGAATGGTTTCAAGTCCTGACTGACCGCCTAACGTTGTGTAACACCTGGGCTGTCAGCCAGGACTATGCTTTGTATGGTCTTTCACCTCCGCCATGCAATACAAGTGTTCAGGACATACTTACCTTTGTTTTCGGCCTCCATAAGCTAGCCCTTATGGAGAGACCGATGTAACATTGTTTTTAGGGGGGTGGGGAGGCCTGCTGATGTCTCCCTGGCGTCGGTGAGGGCGGAGGTTCAGCTGAGGGTGGCGTCGGACTTCGTCCGTTTGCCAGATCGGCATTCGTAGGCGGTGGGGTCCGCTTGTTTTCGTGAGGGCGGGCCGGGTGGTAGTCAACTTGTAAATATTGATTTTGTTTGTAAATATGGAACTACTGTATTTGTAAATGGGGCTGTGTTTGTATGTGGGTGGCTTGTGAGGTGCTTGGTTGTAAATATGTTGTAAATATGTATATATGTGTATGTAAGTATCTGTACATATAGTTCAATTACTGTAATGAACATAATTTTCTGTTTGATTTAGTTGTTTGTAAATAGTTTGCATTTATGTTTCTGCCCGATCCGGTTTGAGTTTTTTGTTTTTGTTTGTATGTGCCGTTTCGATGCACTTAAAAAGCGCACAGTTCCGTATGGAACTGGTGAGGGACACAAAGCCAAGTCGGGCCCTGGGTATTGATTTTGTTTGTAAATATGGAACTACTGTAATTTGCAAATAGGACTGTGTTTGTACATATGTGGCTTGTGAGGTACTTAGTTGTGAATATGTATATATGTGTATATGTATATATGTGTATGCAAATATCTGTACATATAGTTCTATTACTGTAATGAACATAATTTTCTGTTTGATTTAGTCGTTTGTAAATAGTTTGCATTTATGTTTCTGCCCGACCGGTTTGAGTTTTTGTTCTTGTTTCTATGTGCCGTTTCGTTGCACTTAAAAAGCACCGCAGACGTGTTTTCGTTTCGCTCTTGCCGTTTGGCCGTGCTCAACTTTTGCTTTTACAACAATAGAACCACACACACACTGACACCCAACGCCCCACAAACCAACCTCCCCGGCCACCCTAAACCAATAATTGTCAAATCACTGATTCGTTTAAAGCCCAGCAGATGCCACCAACTAGGTGAGATGTGGAGCCGGCAGGTGAGCCCTCGCAGTCAGGCCCAGAGTCCTGGGTAGGTCGAGCAGTCGCCCCAAACTTATTTTGAAGCAACAGCTAAATCTCACAATTTTCTTCTTATTTCTCTTCAAAGTATCTTTCATAATATTTTAGGACTTCAATATTTCATATTCAAGGTAAACCAATCAGTTACTTCTTGTAAATTTCTTATTTGAGGAGAAAAAATATTGTCACATGACTCTAAAGAGCCAATCATGAAACAGGACAGTCTGCTACACTACTTCAAGTTGGGGTGACTGCATTTCCCCTTTAAACTGCATCCGGTTGTGGAGCTTGTTTAAGCGTGGGGATAATGAGGTTACCCTTCTCTACTGTCGTTATTTCAACCTGACTGGGTGCCGTTGCTAAGGATGGCGGAGAGTCTATCTCAGGAGTTCCGGTACCCCCCCCCCCCCTCACACTGCTTGGAGGCAAGGAAGTCCTGTTCCACCTCAAGTGCCGCCTCCTCTAATTCGTGGGTTGAATATTGTGGGCCTGTTTGCGAGGGTTCAGGTGCCGACCCCACATCGGCACTGACATGAGCAGAGTACGATGTGGGGCAGGCACCAAACACATGTCCCTCCTCCCCACAGAGGTTGCACTGTACCTCGCTGGGACACTCTGCCTTGCCGTGCCCCAACTGCAAGCATTTCCCACAACGTCTGCTGGGACACGACTTGGCTTCGTGCCCCTCCTCTCCACATCTAAAACAGGTACGGGGCTGGCAAAAGTACCTAATGTGGGCCTTAGAACCCCCTAAGAAGAGGAAGGATGGAATGTCCCTCACCAGTTCCATACGGAACTGTCTCTTGCCATGAGATATACCTTTAACTCACCCCCAGTATGTATTAACACCACCGCATTTCAGAGACAGTTCCGTACTAAGAACCCTCGCAACCAGGCGCTGATCGACCTCGAAGGGAAGGTAAAGCACCGTCACCGCCACAGAACCATCATATGGGGTGACAGTGCCCCTCTACCCCCTTCAGGCATGACACACCCTTAACACGGGCAGCATCGGACTTAAATTTAAGGTGATACGTGTTGCGGGCCTCAAGCGCCTGCAGCATCTCAATTTCTTTAATTTCGACACGATTGACAATGGTGTCAAGTGTTCCGGATTTGCCGGAAGACTTCCGGAAAATGCTAATATTTTTTATATTCCGACGGAAATCGAAAATCTTCCGGAAAACTGGCTTTTACCTATGCAGGAAAAATATCCGCCCCAAAAGTTGCATACGAAATAAAGATTGAACTCCTCTGGGGTCCCTTTTCTCATTTTTGTTTTTTTATCATGTATACGAGTACGTAGCAGTACGTACGTACATACGAAAAATCTGAAGACAGTATTTCATGTAAATTGTTTTCGTTCTTGGTCCGTGACATTGGTTACGAACGTTTTTCTGACGTTCTCTCCACTGTGTAAGTCAATGCAGCTTCTCCATTGCGTGTTGCGATAGAAACCACACGGCCCCACTAGACCGCGGTGTGATTCTGTTTCTTCTGCTCCTCTGTCATGACTTCACAAACCAACACCCTAGCTTTAACAGACATGAGCTTTTCCTCTTTTCCGTGGATTTCCGCTTTTTTTAGTCGTGGTTCCGCGGAAAAATTACAATTCCGCTCTTTTGTAAATTATCGAAATTTTTTGTAATAGTAAACGGGCAGAAGAATGCGGATATTTTTTTGTAAACTTACCAGTGTATCCATTAGTATTAAGTAGGCCAGTAAACGTGCAAAAGTAAGCCCATTAAACACGGGAGATTACGGATATTCTATGGAACTAATGCTCGTATGTGCGTAGGTACTTACGTACATATAGCAAGGCGTACATCTTCGCGGTAATCTTTACATGCATGACCGTTCTCAAATTAGAACGTACATAGCTGGCTTACGTCATGTCCTGGGTAGGACTTAAAACTGCATCCGGTTGTGGAGTTTGTTTAAACGTGGGAGTAATGAGGTTACCCTTTGCCACAACTGCCTCCGGGGCACCCTTGGGCAAGGTGCACCTGTATTTGCCCCGGTGCTTTTTAAGTGCTGTTGCCTTTGGGCGTAGTGTTTGCCTTCGGGCGTAGTGTTGCCTTCGGGCGTAGTGTTGCCTTCGGGCGTGGTGTTGCCTTCGGGCTTAGTGTTACCTTCGGGCGTGGTGTTGCCTTCAGGCTTAGTGTTGCCTTCGGGCGTGGTGTTGCCTTCGGGCTTGGTGTTGCCTTCGGGCGTAGTGTTGCCTTCGGGCTTGGTGTTGCCGTCGGGCGTGGTGATGCCTTCGGGCGTGGTGTTGCCGTCGGGCGTGGTGTTGTCTTTGGGTGTGTGGTGGATTTGGGGCTTTGTTTTTAGTGTGACCGGGGGGAGGTTGGTCTGTGGGGTCTTTGGGTTGTCAGTGTGTGTGTGGTTCTATTGTTGTAATGAACATAATTTTCTGTTTGATTTGGTGGTGTGTGGATAGTTTTGCCTTTATGTTCCTGTGCGATCCGGTTTGAGTTTTGTTTTTTGTTTGTATGTGCCGTTTCGATGCACTTAAAAAGCTGGCTTACGCCGTGCGGGCATCAGTATTGTGCGTAGTATTGCATATCATGCAAGGGCCCACGCGATCGTCCGTACGCATGCATTGAACTGCAGGCATGTTGTGTGAAGATGGGAGTTCATTACCAAATCATTCCGAGAAAAGGGATATCGCCGCATATCGGTTTGTAACTTTGACAAAACTGTTAAAAACAAGTGGTCCTCGTCATGGTTAGATACGGTAGTAGAACGTTCATGCACTGTGGATACAATGGAAACATAGCCCAGGCTGTGAACAGCTGGCTTGGTGACTTGATTCGTAATGTAATGTTAGGCCTAGACTAACGCTCATGTAAGCCTATAGCATGTTTTAGAGTTCGTTAACTTTAGGCAAAGTTGCGCACTAATGTGCGTCAATAGCACTGGAATGCGCGGTAAATCTTTGCAGTCGTTATATGCATCGATTCGACTTGTTAAAAAAAAATCCGTGTAAGATAACCGGGCGTAACGTTTTGTTACACAGGCATAGTATACACATAACAATAATATCGTGCCTACGCCTCCGGCCTAGCCACTACTCCAATACTTAATTGTACTAGTAAGGCTAGGTAGGCCTAACATAGGCCTATAAAATGAACAATGTGGGGTGTGAGGCCAAACGTTAGGCTATATGCTTAATGTTACACTATTAGTATTACAGATTAAGGAAATCCTAGCCTAACAATTAGTGTTGCCTAAGCAGGTGGATGAGATGGTAAATAGGGCCCAGGCCTAGCTACAGGGCAAAGTTAATGAAGAAATGTGTCCTAGATGAGTTAATTTCCTGCAATCTAAGCAGCCAAAATTTCAAAATTTTCTCACCTCAGCCCCATCCATGGTGGGGCTGAGGTGGGTCGTGTCCAACTGTGGGTGAATTTCTTCCCCCCTTTTTTTTTTGTAAATGTCACGGTCATGTCTGTATATCCTGTACAGCTTGTTACACAGGAAAACATGCTAACTGTTAGGCTCCTAGAGATTGCTAATTTGTTTCTTGGCTGTTTATTTGTGCCTATATGTGCTTTTAGTGGCGGTTCATAATGGCGGTAAGTGCCTAGACCCCAGATCGGAAAGCTTGCAATGGCGCGCGGGGGATGTTAACAATGGTCAAGAGAATTGCGTGGCCGATACTATATCTAAGCGGAGCCAAAATTTCCCAAAGGGGAGGGGGACACCCCCTCCCCCTGGCCGGCATTCACAAGAAATCTTCCTGATTCATACTGTCCAATGTTGGCAGCCCTGCATTGTCTTTTAACACAGTAAACGCCTGTGGGGGGGGGGGGGGGGGGGTTTTTAAGTGCATCGAAACGGCACATACAAACCGGTTTGGACAGGAACATGAAGGCAAAACCATCCACACACCACCAAATCAAACAGAAAATTATGTTCATTACAACAATAGAACCACACACACACTGACAACAACCCAAATACCCCACAGACCAACCTCCCCCCCCCCCCGGCCACCCTAAACCAATATTTCTACATACCGCCAACAACCAAAAAACCAAACACCAACGGCTCCCCCACAAACACCGCCCAGGACACCAAGACCAAATCCCTCGATCAGCGAGGGACACCAGCTCATGTACGGTCTGTCACATTATATGGCCAAAAACCAGAAACCCAGCAACACCCTCAAACGAAACCAAAACCACCAACACCGCCCCCAAGCAGTGACACAAACCCAAAACGAAAGACAACACCAGACCAAACCACCACCACCCAACAACAACCAAAACACCAGACCAAACAATCATCACAAACTGCCCCGAGGGGTCCGGGGCGGGGTCCACTTGCTACGAGGGGTCCGGGGCGGAGTCAACTTGCTATTTACAGTACGTACACTATATACACTTTACACTACACAAAAACAAAACCAGTCCCGAAGAGATCGAACGAGCCCGCTGAGGGTTCGGTAACGACCACTCTCCCCGGGACTCGAAACTGAACAAAACTGGGCCAAAAATACAGGCGCACCTTGCCCAAGGGTGTCCCGGAGGCAGTTGTGGCAAAGGGTAACCTCATTATCCCCACGCTTTAACAAGCTCCACAACCGGATGCAGTTTAACGTCCTACCCGCCTATGGGGGAGGGACACACCCCAGACGAAAACTCCAACTTAACAATTGTGCTATCCCGACCTCCGGGCATAGCAGCAGTTTGTGTGGCTCGAGGCCTCGCGAACAAAAACTAAAAAAACGTTAATGGCATGAGTGACAGTCGGAAACGGTCAAGAATATTCCAGTTTTGCAACTCATTAGGTGTGGACTTCGTTTTCCTCCAGGAGACTCACATTGCTAATGAGGACGACGTCTACACCTGGTCCTATGAATGGGGTGGGGGTTTGCACGCTTCCTTTGGTTCCTCGTCTTCTTGTGGATCTGTTATTTTAGTTTCACCCAGATGGACTTCCCTGGTCGGAAAAGTTGATCATGATCATGAGGGCCGGGTGATATGCATCACCATAAAACATCCCTGTGGGAACTTCATCCTATGTAATGTTTACGCACCCAATCAGCCTACAGACAGAAGGGATTTTTTTACTACCCTTCCATCCTTCGTTCCTGGCTGTGCCCCTTGTATCCTAGCTGGAGACTTTAAGTGCGTTCCCGACACACAGTTCGACAGAATGTCTACGTGCACATCTTGGAGCTGTGGTGTCGGCATGGCGGAATTGGACATGTTTACAAAGAATCACGACATGGTTGACGTTTGGAGAGTGCAACATCCCGGCTTGGCCGTGTTCACTTGGCACCGCCCTGATGGCACGGACGCCTCAAGGTTGGACCGGGTGTACTCTTCGCCTGCTCTGTCACCGAGTGACTGTGAAGTTGTTGCATGTCCAATTTCGGACCATGATGCAGTTACTGTCTCCTTCCAACCCCCAGAGTCATGGCCAGCAGGGAGGGGGTTCTGGAAAATGAACACAGATATTCTAACGGAGGCTGAATATAGCAAACAGTTTAAGGCCAGGTACGAAGGGTGGCGAACATTGTGGCCGGCCTTTTCAACGGGTTTAGAGTGGTGGGACGACGTAAAGTCTCGCATCAAACAGTTTACAGTTGAATACTGTGTAGCAAGAGCTCGTCGAAGAAGGGAGGAGTTCCTCTCGCTTTGCTCTAGGGAGAGGAATGGGGACTTCTCCGCACTTCACGCAATCCAGCAGTATCTTGATGAAAAACTACACGGGGCCCGCGTTCGTGCTCGCGTGCATTGCGTGGAGGCGGAGGAGAAACCAACCATCAAGTTCTACCGGGACGTCACAAAGTATGCCATCGATCGCCGTATAAAAGGAGTCCGTGACGTCCATGGTGTGGTACGTAAGGACCCGCTCGACATCGTGGAGGTATTTAAGAGCTTCTACGAGCAGCTATATACCCAGGCAGATGTCGATGAAGGCCTTCAAAAGTCCCTGTTAGATAATATTGACAAGACCCCCTCTAAAGATCAGAACGATGAACTTGGTTCCCTGTTGACTGTTGACGAGCTCTGGAAGGCAGTGGCGAAGATGAAAGGCGGAAAGGCGCCTGGGTCCGACGGTATTCCGGTGGAATTCTATAAACGCTTCTGGGGTACCGTTGGACATGATCTCCGCGATGTATTCTTCTCTGCCTTCCTTGCTGGCTCATTGAGCCTCTCGCAGCGCACAGTCGTGATAACTTTGTTGCCCAAGTCAGGAGACCCCCTCGAACCGAAAAATAAACGGCCAATCACCCTGTTAAATGTAGACTACAAGATTCTGGCGAAAGCCCTTTGTAACAGGCTAGGAACAGTTATGCCGGATCTTGTAGGGTCCTTTCAGACATGTGCGGTGCGGGGACACAGTATTCAGCAGAACCTCTGGTTGGTGCGGGACTTAGTAGAATACGTGATGGACTGTGATCTTCCATGTGCGCTAGTCTCCCTCGATCAGGAGAAGGCCTTCGACATGGTTGATCACGGATTCCTCTTTAAAATTTTGAAGAAATTTAGCTTGAATCCAGTTTTTGTTAAATGGATCTCCTTACTGTATAATAGCGTATACAGTCGGGTTATCGTTAATGGCCTACCCTCGGACCCCTTCAGAGTCCAACGTGGGGTACGGCAGGGGTGCCCCCTATCACCTCTACTTTATGTGTTGTTTAGTGAATCCCTTGCAAGAGCCTTCCAAGTTGAGCCTTTGTTTCGACCATTTCGCATACCCGGTGGTGCTGAAGTTAAGTGCCTTCAGTATGCTGACGATGTCACTTGCGTAGTCTCCGACCTGGCTTCCTTCAGGGCCCTTACTGGCACGTTGTCTAAGTTTCAAAGAGCCACAGGTGCCAGACTGAACCCCACTAAGACCAAAGGACTCCGTCTAGGTCAGTGGCGGTCGACAAAACTGCCCTTCACGGCATCATGGGTAGACGACGCCATAAAGATCAATGGCATATGGTTTGGCTATGGTTCACCCGAATTACTTACCTGGAATGAGAAAGTGAACCTGGTGGAGGCTAGGTTGAAGGACTTCGGCGATCGCCACGTAAGTCTGTTGGGGAAGGTAACAGTTATCAATCGTTTCATTTACCCCCTCTTGTGGTATCCAGGCACTGTTCTGGCTGCTCCAGAGGGTGTCCTGGTGCGACTCGAGAGGGCTGTGTTTAGTTTTTTATGGTCAGGGAAAACGGAGCTGGTTAGAAGAGGGGTGGTATACCAGGATCTTAGGCGCGGAGGGTTGGGCCTTGTGCATTTTCCTTCCAAGCTCCGTTTTCTCCTGACCAAGTGTGTTTACAGTGCTGTGGACAGCGGAATGCCTTTTGCCTACTTTGTCCGTTACTGGGGGGATTATCATTCCGTCGGTTCTTTCCCTCCCTGTTTAGTAACGGTGAGCCCCACAGCTGGAGACCCACGGGGGCATACAGTCAAATGAGGGACACGCTCCGTATTATGTCAACAGTGGGGGACGTTTCGCAGTCAAGTGCAAGGGACCTATACCGGGCTGTTTTTGATAAGTTGGTTGGCCAGATCCAATCCAGCCACTATGCCTCAGGGCCGGATGTATGGCGCGTAGTCTACAGCAGATCATTAGATTACCGCAGGCGAGACCTGTTGTGGCGAATCGCACATGACGCCATCGTAACTAATCTCAAGCGCCTTCGGTGGCGTCTTGGAGATGGCGTTTGCCCCCGTATAAGATGCACAAAGTGGGAGAGTGTGCCACATGTGTTTTGGCAGTGTGACTATGTGGCCCTATTCTGGGAATGGTTTCAAGTCCTGACTGATCGCCTAACGTTTTGCAACACCTGGGCGGTCAGCCAGGACTATGCTTTGTATGGTCTCTCACCTCCGCCATGCAATGCAAGTGTTCAGGGCATACTTACCTTTGTTTCGGCCTCCATAAAGCTGGCCTTATGGAGAGACCGATGTAATATTGTATTTAGGGGGGTGGGGAGGCCTGCTGATGTCGTACTGGCGTCGGTGAGGGCGGAGGTTAGGCTGAGGGTTGAGTCCGACTTCGTTCGTTTGCCAAGGTTGGCGTTCGGTAGGCGATGGGGTCCACTTGTTTCAGTGAGGGCGGACCGGGTGGTAGTCAACTTGTAAATATTGATTTTGTAAATATGAATCGACTCTAATGTGTAACTAGTACTGTGTTTGTACATATGTGGCTTCTGAGGTACTTCAGTTGTAAATATGTTGTAAATATGTATATGTATACATATCTGTGCGGTTACAAGGGGTTGGAAATATTGGTTTAGGGTGGCTGGAAGGAGGTTGGTCTGTAAGGTATTTAAGTTGTTGTAAATAGTATGTAAATATCTATGTTTATGTACAGTTTATCTGTGCCGTTACAAGGGGTTGTAATATTGGTTTGGGGTGGCTGGAGGTTGGTCTGTAAAGTACTTAAGTTGTTGCAAATAGTATGTAAATATCTGTATATATAGTTCTATTACTGTAATGAACATAATTTTCTGTTTGATTTAGTGGTGTGTAAATAGTTTGCGTTTTTGTTTCTGCCCGATCCGGTTTGAGTTTATTTTTTGTTTGTATGTGCCGTTTCAATGCACTTAAAAAGCACACAAAAAAACCTCAGTACTTTCTATTTTAACAAAACTAATCGTAAGATATAGTAAGAACACAAATTACTCCGGCAAATAGTCAAACAAACCGACACGGCAAAGCTACTCTTTCAGTACAGGACAACACGTACACCACAAGGCTTTATAGACACTTGTAATTAACAGTAATGTTATCACGCAGTGGAAAAGGTTGAACACGGCAAAACGACGAGAGCGAAACACGTTTCGCTCTCGTCGAAGACCTGAACTGAACTCCAAGGCAACGTGTTGAGCGCGCCGATATGCCACTCTTTTTCTCCAATCCGTGATCAATAATGGACAAGGCTCTTTAAACCTTGGCCAACTTTTGGCAATCATGTCCCAATTTAAATATCGTTGATCGATGCTTTATTCCATCATTGGCGTTTTCTTTTTCTTTTTTATACGTACGTAGAAACGGGCACGAAGAAACAAAGGAGAACTCAAACCCGATCGGAGAAAAATACAACGGTGAACTATTCATAGAACTCTGTACATTGCGCTAGTAAACAAAATTTCTGCGATAACTATGTACAAAACCACCCCGAACCCAAGCCTGTTACATAGGACTACTTACAGTCTCACTAGGCAGAACTATTTACATACTGCATCCGGTTGTGGAGCTTCTTTTTTTTTTTTTTTTTCCAAAAGTCCCCTGGTGGGACCTGTTCTATTCAGCCAGTCTAGAACGGGACCACTGTCAGGTGGTGTCAGTTAAGTCAAAGTTTGTCCCATGGGGACGTTGTTACTCCTTCGGGGAGCAGAACTCCTTCGGGAGTATTGTTTGGTTTTCGCCCCTGGCTCTTCGCCAGAGAGTTGTGGAGCTTGTTTAAGCGTGGGGATAATGAGGTTACCCTTTGCCACAACTGCCTCCAGGGCACCCTTGGGCAAGGTGCACCTGTATTTGCCCTGTGCTTTTTACGTGTTGTTGCCTTCGGGCGTGATCTTGCCTTTGGGCGTGAAGTTGCGTTCGGGCGTGTTGTGTTGCCTTCGGGCGTTGTTGCCTTCGGGTGTGTTGCTGCCTTCTGGCGTGTGTTGTATTCCTGTTTGCAAGGTCTTGTGTGGTGGGTGGGCTGGGGGTGTCGTGTATGTTGGCCACAGGGATTTTGTTTTGCCAACTTTGTGGGTGATTGTAAGTAGTTCGTGGTTGTGTTATTGCCGGTCCGGGTTTGGTTCTTCCTGTTTGATAGTGTCCGTTTCTATGCACTTAAAAAGTATATATACATACCCATTTACATCAACAGAAGAGTGGGAGCTTTTTACGTACGTAGAAACGGGCACGAAGAAACAACGTCCTGGGTAGGACGTTAAACTGCATCCGGTTGTGGAGCTTGTTAAAGCGTGGGGATAATGAGGTTACCCTTTGCCACAACTGCCTCCGGGACACCCTTGGGCAAGGTGCGCCTGTATTTTTTGCCCAGTTTTGTTGTTTTTGTGTAAATAGTGTATATAGTGTACATACTGTAAATATAGCAAGTTGACTCCGCCCCGGACCCCTCGTGGAAAGTGGACCCCGCCCCGGACCCCTCGTGGCCCCTTGGGGCAGTTTGTGATGATTGTTTGGTCTGGTGCTTTGGTTTTTTGGTTGTTGTTGGGTGGTAATGGTTTGGTCTGGTGTTGTCTTTCGTTAGTGTTATGTAGTAATATTGGTTTAGGGTGGCCGGGGGCGGTTGGTTTGTGGGGTATTTGGGTTGTCAGTGTGTGTGTGGTTTTATTGTTGTAATGAACATAATTTTCTGTTTGATTTGGTGGTGTGTGGATAGCTTTGCCTTTATGTTCCTGTCCGATCCGGTTTGAGTTTTTGTTTTTGTTTGTATGTGCCGTTTCGATGCACTTAAAAAGCACCCAAGAAACAACGTAGAACTTAAACCTGACCGGACAAAAACATAACTCTGAAGAGTGTTCAGGTTGAGTCTGTTCAATGCTTTTTTGTAACTATGGGTGCACGTTTGTTTAAACGTGGGAGTAATGAGGTTACCCTTTGCCACAACTGCCTCCGGGGCACCCTTGGGCAAGGTGCACCTGTATTTGCCCAGGTGCTTTTTAAGTGCTGTTGCCTTTGGGCGTAGTGTTGCCTTCGGGCGTGGTGTTGCCTACGGGCGTGGCGTTGCCTTCGGGCGTGGCGTTGCCTTCGGTCGTGGTGTTGTCTTCGGGTGTGTGGTGGTTTTGGGTGTGTGGTCTTTGTTTTTAGTGTGGCCGGGGGGAGGTTGGTCTGTGGGGTATTTGGGTTGTTGTCAGTGTGTGTGTGGTTCTATTGTTGTAATGAACATAATTTTCTGTTTGATTTGGTGGTGTGTGGATAGTTTTGCCTTTATGTTCCTGTCCGATCCGGTTTGAGTTTTGTTTTTTGTTTGTATGTGCCGTTTCGATGCACTTAAAAAGCACTATGGGTGCTCCTTGCGTGCTCTGGAACGAAACACCGGACGAGACATGAAACACAAGGACAACTATATACACCAGGCCAGCATTCATGTGGCCAACCCACACTATTTACAATATTAACAATGTGATGTGCTTTTCACATGCTTGTAGCCGGGCGGACCTAGTGTGGAACAAAGCAAACCTATTTACACTGAACTACCAAAAAAAAAAACTTTGTGGCGTGCATGGGCACAGACACAAACAACAGAAACCCCAAAAGAAAACCGGGAAACAAAGGCAAAACCATTCACACTAAATACTCTGGCTGGGACCTTATCTTTTTAATCCGTGGGCTCGGTACGGGCGTCCCAGAGTGATGGGTTCCCGTCTGATACTTCGCCCGAAGCCGACCCTTTTAGTGCAGACTCTGGCCCCTCCCCCTCACACAAATCAAACCAACCCTCCCCCGAAGGTGGATCCTTTAGAGGAGGCTCCGAGGCACGCTCCCCGCCATCCGACATCGCCGAGTCTGAGGACAGATCGAGGTCCTCTAATGTCATTATTTCAACCTGACCGGGTGCCGCTGCCAACAATGGCGGAGAGTCTGCCTCAGGAGTCCCAGTACCCCCCTCACACTGCCTGGAGGCGAAGTCCTGCTCCACCTCAAGTGCTGCCTCTAATTCCTGGGTTGAATATTGTGGGCCTGTTTGCGAGGGTTCAGGTGCCGACCCCACATCGGCACTGACATGAGCAGGGTACGATGTGGGGCAGGCACCAAACACATGTCCCTCCTCCCCATAGAGGTTGCACCGCACCTCCCTGGGACACTGCCTTGCCGTACCCCAACTGCAAACATTTCCCACAACGTCTGTTGGGACACGACTTGGCTTCATGCCCCATTGGCTACTGTGGTAACACTCCCAGTCATTCCCAGTGCCTTAATGGCACCGTTGTAATGTTGTGACGTCAGCTTTATATCCATGCTTGCATGTTTTACCAGTAGTCTAGCAGATTCCCTCATTTTTTGTGAGACGTGGCGTTTCTTTTCGGGGTCCACTCCAGAGCAGCGTTTGGCCATGTTGTCTACCAGTGTTGGGAATTGAAATCAAAATGTCGTGCTTGACGGCCATCCATCATCATCTTGTTTCATGGAGCTGACAATGGTCAAAACCTCTTTCAGGCCTGCAATGGCCCCTCCTTTTAAAACGGTTGCCTCCATTCTAACGTATTTGGATAGTATGGAAGATGTTGGCTTATCAGTGGCCGCTTTGCACATGATGGCTGTGTGCCTCCGCAAATCATCATGTGTGAAACATCCAAGGCAGGTGGGGCAAGGTGCACAATCATGATATGACTTTTCCACATCTGGTCCTAACTGGTATTACCTCTTCTTTGACTTCTGCCATCACGAACCTGTTGTGGGTGTTGGTGGAGGAGTTCTAACAACTCCTTTTGCCTCTTTGTGTTTATTTTCCGTAAACAAAATTTTCGCCACTTCAGGCACACCTAAATGACTGCGTAGTAAGTCAATACAGAGATGCGGGGGGGGGGGGGGGGCGTCTGAAGTTTTTATGGCAAAGAGAATCCATTCTTCTCATGACCCTGATAATGAGAGGGGAAAGATCTGAGTGTGGCTGTGTGCCTCCGCAAATCATCTGCTGTGAAAAATCCAAGGCATGTGGGGCAAGGAGTATAAACATCATATGAAGTTTCCAAATCTGGTCGCCTAACTGGTATTACCTCTGCTTTGCCCTCTTCCATCAGAAACCTATTAAGGGTGCAGTTACCCTTGTGGAGGCGTTCCAAACTTCCTTCGCCCCTGTGTTCTTTTTCGGTAGATCAATTTTCGCCAATTCAGGCTCATCCTGGATAAATGCGTAGGTGCTTACTTATTTTTGTATGTAAAGAATCACAGTACATACATGCATTGAAGGGGGGGGGGGGGAGGGGGGTGAGTGGTGTCTGAAGTTTTTCTGGCAAAGATAATTTCTTCTCTTGCCCTGAAAATGAGAACAGAAATTTGAGTTTCACTTTTCACAAGAAATGGTGGAAGTGGCGCCTCTCGTGACTTGAAAGTGGGAAGAATGCCATTCGATTTCCCATCAATTTTTGTGCCAGCTTGTTCAAAACTTCGCTACTCCAGTAATGTTTTCCGCTTTAAACAACAAAATTTCCCAGAAATCATGCTATTTATTATATATGAAATTAACACACGCGGATAAACACTGGAAGTAATAAACAAACGGCAATTGTTCCGTCTGTCCAGTACACCGTTCGTTTCAAATGTAAGTTTCGCCGAGGCAACGTGTTGAGCCCGCCGATATGCCATTCTTTTTCTCCAATCCGTGATCAATAAAGGACAAGGCTCTTTAAACCTTTTTTTTTTTTGTTTTTTGTTTTTTTGTTTTTTTTTTGTTTTTTTTTTTTGTTTGTATGTGCCGTTTCGATGCACTTAAAAAGCACACCTTGGCCAACTTTTGGCAATCATGTCCCAATTTAAGTATCGTTGATCGATGCTTTATGCCATCATTGGCTACTTTGCTAACACCCCCAGTCATTCCCAGTGCCTTTATGGCACCGTTGTAATGTTGTGACGTCAGCTTTATATCCATGCTTGCATGTTTTTTTTTTCAGTAGTCTAGCAGATTCCCTCATTTTTTGTGAGACATGGTGGCGTTTCTTTTCGGGGTCCATTCCAGAGCAACGTTTGGCCAAGTTGTCTACCAGTGTTGGGAATTGAAATCAAAATGTGCTTTACGGCCATCCACCATCATCTTGTTTCATGGAGCTGACAATGGTCAAAACCTCTTTCAGGCCTGCAATGGCCTCTCCTTTTAAAATGGTTGCCTCCATTCTAACATACTTGGATAGTATGGAAGATGTTGGCTTATCAGTGGCCGCTTTGCACATGATGGCTGTGTGCCTCCGCAAATCATCATGTGTGAAACATCCAAGGCAGGTGGGGCAAGGTGCACAATCATGATATGACTTTTCCGCATCTGGTCCTAACTGGTATTACT
Organism: Holothuria leucospilota; assembly: GCA_029531755.1. NCBI lineage: Eukaryota > Metazoa > Echinodermata > Holothuroidea > Aspidochirotida > Holothuriidae > Holothuria > Holothuria leucospilota. The sequence goes on from JAIZAY010000823.1 coordinate 16,969, forward strand.
GTACCTCTTCTTTGACTTCTGCCATCACGAACCTGTTGTGGGTGTTGGTGGAGGCGTTCCAACAACTCCTTTTGCCTCTGTGGCAAGAACTGTGGGATTCCTTCCCCGAAAACAAGCTGTTCCAAGTTAAACCGAGGGCAGGAACTGGGGGACATAGAGCCCCCAGCAAACGGAGAGATGATATAGTCCTGACTAGGGCTTACGTCGGCCACACTTACCTTACCCATGCCTATTTACTTCACGGGGACGAGAGACCATATTGTATACCCTGTGATTGTGCTGTCACCGTCAGTCACATTCTGGTTGACTGTCACGAATACTCCCATATTCGTCAGTATTACGCTGTGCCAGACATGAAAACTTTATTGGAGCGAACAGACTTCCCTTATTCTGGGCTTTCTCAAGGAGAGTAGACTGTACAGAAATTTTTGACATGACTCCCGCATTTGCTTGGATTTTTTTTTAGTGAAACCTGAAAAGTTTTTCTAGTGGAATTTGACACTTTTGACCCCCTTTTTGGTTCCTTGCGTTAGCAAAAGGAACCTATGTAGTCAGCTTGTCGTGTATGTGTGTGTGGGCGCACCCGCGGTGTGTGAGCGATCCAGTGGCTACGGGTGCACTCAGCAACATGTCCTTAACAGGATACGGTACAGCCGGCGAGAGCTCCGCTCTCGCACGTCTTTCCTAGCTCACGCGGAGCTCGAAACTGGCGTAGCTGCCCGAAAATTCCGTCGCTGCAATGAGAAGTCTCGCGCGGCTGCACGTGCCTGCCTTGACAAGCAGCCCGCCCTCCAGACACGTACGTCTGCTGGGTTAGTTGGAGGTCAGCCAGGCTAATGGGGAAATCCCGCGAATTCCTTACCGGCACATTTCCCGCGTACCGCTAAGGAAGCGAGGGTGAGTATGTGCGTGTGTGGGTGTGTGTGTGTGTGTGTGACATTTGCTTCGGTACGCTGTATCTCAACAAGGGAAAGTTGGACTAAACCGAAACTTGGCATATGGATCTGTCATAGTGAAAAGGTGTGCCCTATTGTTTTTGGAGGTCAAAGGTTATGTGGGGTCACCAGGGGTCAAAGACCGAAAACCATGTCTGCATGATATCTCAAGGTAGGAAGCTTGGATAAATTTCATACTTGGTATGTGGTTGTATTATGGTGAGAAGATGAATACTGTAGCTTCTGGTGGAGGTCAAAGGTCATCTGGGGTCACCGGGGTCAAACACTGAAAACTTGTTTTTAACACAGTATCTCAAGGTAGGAAGCTTGGATAAATTTCATACTCGGTATGTGGATGGCTTATGGTGAGAAGATAAATCCTGTCATTTTTGGTGGAGGTCAAAGGTCATTTGGGGTCACTGAGAGTCAAATACTGAAAACCTTGTTAACACAATATCTCAAAGAAAGAATCTTGGATAGATTTCATACTTGGTATATAGATCCACCATAGTGAGAAGCTGTGCCATACAGTTTGTGGTGGAGGTCAAAGGTCATCTGGGGTCACCAAGGCTCAAAAACTGATAACCTTGCTGTTAGCACAATATCTCAAGGTAGGAAGCTTGGATTAATTTCATACTTAGTGTGTGGATGCCTTCTGGTGGGGAAAATATTTTTTTGGTGGAGACCAAAGGTCATCTGGGGTCACTGGAGGTGAAACTCTGCAAACCTTTTCAACTCTGTATCTCAGTGTAGGAAGCTTGAATAGATTTATGCTTTGAGGTGTTGCATTATATCCAGCAGAAAACCCATATGGGTTTTGTCGGATGTCAGAGGTGAAATCACCAGATGCCAAAAAGCAAATTGCCAAGAATTTCTTAAGTTCAAATATAAGCACAAAACTGTATCATTCCAGCATATTAAGATCACATTTACTCAATGAGTGAAAGATGTGGGACATCTTTCAGAGATGCCAAGTATCTCAATTTTAGTTGAAATTATAGTATTACGATTTTAAAACATAATTCTGCCGTTATGAAAACCTGCATCAAATACCGCTTTTTAATATTGCAGAAGATTCTCTGCCCACAAGGGAGAGGACTTGTGAAAGTTCACTAGACAGACATTTGTCCTTAGATTAGGACATGTGAGCTTGCAGAAATTGGAATTGATTAATTAAATGCTACTATGGGTTGTTAGTTTTATAAAGAGAACTAAGTTACCGATCATTTGGATCAGATACCATTGAGCGTGCATGAATTGTGACTGCTTAATTGAATAAAACAAATTGTAACTGTATACTGTCTGTGTTGATATCCCTTGAAGTGCCTGTTCTTCTTCAGAGCAATTTATTTATGCTTGAATGTGTTAACACAAGATGTGCATTGTCTACAGAGTAGATTTTGTGCATCTACAGAAATACTGGTTCATTCAGTAGTTGGCTCAGTTTCATTACATTCAGCAAGGAACCACAGTGCCCATTGGGCTCTTGTTTGTTTTTTGTACCCAACATAACCCCTTTTTCTTTCTAGGTGACACTATATAACACCTGCGTGTTGGTGTGTCGTAAAATCCCATCTAACTAACTCCACGGGGAAGAGAGACCATATTGTATCCCCTGTGATTGCGATGTCACCGTCAGTCACATTCTCGGCGACTGCTATGAATGCTCCCATATTCGTCAGAAGTATTACACTGTGCCAGACCTGAAGACATTGTTTGAACACACGGACCCCTCTCTCATCTTGAATTTTCTCAAAGAAAGTGGCCTTTACAGGAAATTTTGACATGACTCCCCATTTGCTTTTGTCAAGACTTTAGGATTTTGCCCAATTTAATTCTTTTTTGAGATTCAGTTTTACCCTACCTTTGCACTGTTCAATCTAGCTGACACTACATAACACATTCGTGTTGATGTGTCGTTAAATTCAATCTAACTGTCAAAACACACTTCAACCAACTGGAGAAAAATTGGAAATCAAAGGAGGGTGGCATGCAGCGGTGCTACCGAGGCACTGCTGTGTGCTAGTGTAAGATTTTTGATACGAAACCATCAAAAAAGACATACATCATTCTTTTCAATGACACCTCATCATACCCCTGCAGACAAGAGGATGGAGAAGTCCCTCTAATTTCCAGATAAGTGCCTTGGATAGCAAATGTCTGTGTAATTTATTTGGATAGCAAATGTCTCTGTAATTTATTTTCCTAATAATGGTCATAAGATATGAAAGGATGAATGAATACGAATGCATGATACTTTCCTGAAAAAAGTTGCATGCAAACTTTGCACGGAGATATTTTCAGTTCCCTTAAAATGCATTTACCAATTACAAGGTGAGTCTGATGCCTGGTCTGTTTGCTTTAGATTTCAGTTTTCATTAAACTTAGTTTGATGAAGGGGAAGGCAAAAAGTTCCTCTTCTTTTTATTCTTGAATGCTGTATGTCTCCATACCCACACCTACCCACCTATGCACATGAACGATCAACCTAATCATGAAGGCAGATGAATAATGTGAATGTTTGATCGGGCCCTGACAACTTTCTGGTTTGAGATGATACTGATAATAATTACATCAACAAGACTGCATGCTCATGAAGTGTGCAAAATCTTTGGTGATTTGCATAGTATAGGTCTGGCGGGCTTGACCAGCACAAATATCGGCCCACACCATTATTGAATACTGATAGTCAATTGTAATAGATTGAAATAGAATACACCGTATATAACCTTCACGTAGTTTTTGGTAATACCCCACTTTTCTCAGGTCACAAAAAGTGGGAGGGGGATTTGTTTTATTGTCCCCTCCAATCAAAGAAGTGGGGGGCACCCCCCCCCCCCCCATCCCTGTAAAGCTTTATTCAGTGTGAAAATTTGTTCACACTGAAGCAGGTTTTACAGTTCAGCATATGACGAAATGAGATATTCTTGAATATGGTTTGCAAACAGTTGTTGTTTTGTATTTCAAAATCCAGCTACATTCTTTGTAGGAAGTTTAAGGTTGGAACTGTCTGGGATGATGAAAATTCCCCTTTAAGGTTCGTGGAGATGTTTCTCACACAATCCTTAATGTTACGCCAGGTTCGACCTCTGAAATTTGATGGAAATTTCTCCATAACACTTTCTATTTCACTTTTGCCTGGAAGGGTTCCCTTTTTCAGGTGCTTTTTAAATTGGCTTATTAGTATGGACTTTTCTTTGGCCGGCCCACTGCCTCACCCTTCCTGTTGAGGAATGAAGAAACGAAAAATAACAGATGTACTGTAAAATGAGTACTGTTAGGGTAAGCTGAAATACATAAGGGGTAGCACAGATGGAATAAACACTTTCATGGAAATTACCGCTATGTTGCGCATGGTGCATGATCAGTTCCGCAATTTGTAGCTCCATATGGTCACACGCTAGTACATTTCCCAAGATCTTGCGAATTTTGTTTCTGTGCAGGTTGGAAAAGGGCCGTGCCCAGAGATAGGTTTGGTTCGAGTTGAGGGTAGCTAACCTATCTATGTAGGCCCACATCAATGCCTGTGCTGGCATAAGTTAGGTTAGATGGTGTTTTACGGCCCAGTTTCCAACCTATTGGTTCAAGTCGAGCCGCATAAGACAGCATTGTGAACCTATTGGTTCACAGCATAAGACCCCTCACAAGTTTTCTCGTCTGAGTGAGCCGTGTGTAATATATGCTAATGTATAAGCCACCCGCTTAAGTTCCTCCCTCTCCTGTCCCCACCCAAAAATTAATATTTGCGCTACTGCGGTCATATTACAATTTCATATCAGTCCAGGATATTTTAGGTCTACTTTTAAGCTTATACACATTCTGTACCTGGATCAAAGAATGAATGACCGTGGCAGATTTTAGATAGCCTCCCCATATGTAAGGTGCTCGCCCCAAACGCTGGAAATGCTGCCGTAGAGGAAACCCAGATAAGACTGTAAGTTACCCTAACACTTTAGAATATGCCTTATTGTCAAAGGAAAATATTTTTTCCCTTAACTTTCTTGGAGATGATGTAATCACAGGCAAAAGTGTAAGTATTCATTCGAGTATGATGCATACAGATTGTATACACAAAGTCACAATTGCGCTCATCTCGCGGAATTGCTGTGCACTGTAAGCAATGTGGGGCGGTTTCCATGAAAGTGTCTATTAATTTAAATGAGACATTGTACCTTAGATAATTACTTTAGTCCCCCTGAAAAACACAGGGCCAATGGAAAAAAAGTTGCTATGAAGCCCTGTTTGCTGCTGCCCTTTTGTCCTGCACACGTGAGTAAACAACAATAAAAGTCAAGTTTTCTACATTCTACATTTACACTGCTTTTGTGGAAAATAACAATGTTTAGTTTGATGCTCATATTTATCCTTTATCCCTAATGAAATGGTTTGATAGATGCTTTTACTGCTTTGCAAATGATGCACTATAATGTAGGCAAATAGATGTCACAGGCAAGCTTCCATCAGATTGATTTGCTGAAATGCACTTCCCATATGCCATTGTCTCCTTCAAAAGTGGAACCTATACATAGCATTTTAGTGTGCCCTCTTTGGGCACACCAATATGCTAAGTAAAGTTACAGCAGCGATACAACTGTTTTTTTCTTTAGTAGTCTTATTTTCCATATCCATAGATTGCAAAAGAGTTTCTCACTTAAGATACAGAAAACATGCCCATGCATTTGGGGTCTGAAACTGATTTTCAGTAACCCTGTGGCATGTCCATAAATTTCCTTCATCACAAAAAGATTAGGGCAATAAGCACTTGTAAAATTGCAATCATCATCTACTTATGATATCTACCAAGGCTGCTAGTTATCACTGTGGCGCCAAGCTTCGATCATCAGTTCAGGAGGTCCTTGACTGAATGGTATAACGAATGTTCATCATTAATATTAAAGATAAAAATTAAGCCGTCAGTACCATACAAATGTACTTCAAATGTAACATTTTCAGGCCTCGCAGCATGTTTGGAGAATATTTATAAATTTATGCTATTTTTATGTAAATTTTATGCTTAATTTATGCCACTGTTTGTAATTTTTATGGCAATTTTATGCCATATATATACAGTACAAAAAAGCTGCAAAAGTATGCTGCTGAGAACAACTGCTGAAAATAGGATATTTGTTAACCGGTCTCAGCCGCAGTGGCATGCACAGGAATTGTGAGGTGGGGAGCCAGACTGTGAATTCCCCCGACTGACATGGAGAAGAGTTTTTAAAAATGCTAGACGTAAAATGGTGCCGGGGGGGGGGGGGGGGGGCTGAATGCCATAGGCCTTGCACCAATACAAAGGCACTGGTACTGCAAGGGGTGCAAGGTTTGATTGTTTGCTGTCCTGGGGGTCTAAGGGGGGTGCCCCCCTTCCCTTTGGAAAATTTTTGCTTTGGGGAGAGGGCCGAGATGCAAAATGGTGCTATATTTATTATTTTGAGATCCTGTAGGTTCCTGGATATACAGTACCTCATATATTATATTATAGGTCCCCCTTTTAGCTTGGACTAGAGTACTGGTCACACAGGTGCACAAGTGGTGTTCGGCAATGTGTCAGTATTTTTTCTTTAGAAGTGGTCTGCAATTGTGAGAGCCTGCAAGAACTGACCACTTCCAACCACCATGGCTACTTCCCTGGGCCTAAGTACGGTTGCCTAAACATTGACAGTGTGTATATGCATTAATACACATACTGTACACGAAGGGAAATAATTGAAGGCATGAAAGTTGTAGCCCAACTGTGAGCCATGTGGAGTACTACAGATGTACACACATGACATTCCAGGGCATTAGGGATGTTTTAACGAGAGCGATTTACTCAGTACATTTTTATCAAAATATTTTGTGATTTTTATGATTTACCCCTCTATTTTATGCTACTTGCCCATTTTCAACCTTATTTTATGATTTTATGCCACTCTGGGAGGCCTACATTTTGGAGCTGCCAAGTTTCTTACCAGAAGTTTTTGCTATTTCCTTCTGCGCTTGTAGTCCTGATGTAGAAAGATTTGATAGACCAAACTGTCCTGGTCCTCCAGATCAATTGGAATGTCTTAAGAGAAGAAACACAGTAAATGATATTAATGCTACAATTAAAAGAGAAAGAAGAAAACAGCTCTAAGGTTAAATCCCAAATATAGTGAAGTAAGTGAATCGTCTTTCTAAAACTCCTGGCTTAGATGACTGAGGCAACTGTTATGAAAGAAAAATGGTCAATATGTACTTTTTGCCAAAGATTTAAAGTAATTCAACAGAACATGCTAGTCCAAGTAGGAGTGTATTTTCCACACCATTTATTAACTGCAGGCATATGAGAGAGTTAAAAAATAAAAAAAAATCCTCCCCAGGGAAGTTTGAGTAGTGCATACACCTTGAATAAACCTTTATTTCCAACAGTTAATCAAAAGGTAGCCATTCAGGACTGTAATTCAAATCCCACATGGGACTGTTAAATATTGAAACTCAGAAAGATGCTAAAAAAGACAGCTTTTTTTTTTAAATTGTTTACTTTGAAGATTACTCTGGGTAATTAGCCAAAATATCAATGCATCACTTTTCTTTTAGCTTTGTCAAGGCTTCAAATATCGTGCAACAATTTAGATAATCAAGGAGAAAGAAAAGACTAAAATGTACAAGTGACAAAAATCTTGTTGGACAATATGTTGGAAAATAATGTGGTCATTTCTAATAATATAAACTTACCATCAAAAGTTATTTCATCCAGTGACTTTCCAGCAAAATTACTGGCCATTCCTGCGTCTATTGCCATAAGGAGTTTAGCAATTTTCGCCTTTTCAAGAACACTACTAGGGAGCCGATAATGCTCTTTGTGGACTTTCAAAGAATGTACCAAATGGTCCGCTAGCCATTCTGTATTGCTCTCATTTAAGGAAAACACTTGACTAAGTGTCGCACAGTATTTTCGCAACTTGGTTAGCCGGAGAAGGTGTGGGCTATGCAATCTTGCCTCTTGTGTCAGTTCCCTCATTGCATCTGTTGCACGTATAGGCGTCAATGCACCAAATCTACCAAAAAAGTACATGCTTTTTTTTTTTTTTTTTTGCAACTCCGGCACTTTGACGGTGGTCTTTGAGCTTGTCCATAACTTTCCCACAATCATCTGGAATAATAAATACTTTTCTACCTCTTTTACCCCGAATGAAGACTACTCTCAACTTTTTACAAAGTTCTTTCTCCATTGGGGTGAGTGTTTAATATTTCTTCAACGTCCTTGTTCGAAGAACTGTTACAGGCTGAACGTCTGTTGAAAAAAAAAAAAAACCCGTACAGCATAGATTGCCATTTTCGTAGCTCAAAAGTCCGTCCTGGGTATGACGTTAAACTGCATCCAGGTAGGGTGAGGAGGTCGTGTGTGGCGAGTAGTTTGTCCCCGACTATCGCCTATAAAATGCGCACATAAGACCGTTATTACTCATCCCACAACTGGCAGGTTGTCGGCGCCACAAAACCGAGTAAGCCCCACCATGGTTGAGCCCCCTGTGGGCTGTGGGTTGCAGAATATGCCCACGGTATTTCCCGCCTGTCGTAAGAGGCGACTAAAGGGAAGGACTTGCACCGTATTTAAACTTTGCTTGACACTATATAACACATTTGTGTTGGTGTGTCGTTAAATTTCATCTAACTAACGTAGCTCAAAAGTATGCCTTCCAAGGGTTTTGGTTGGGGAAATTTACTGTAAATGTGAATGCATATTGACTCCACTAAAATGTTTGAATCAAATCCAACACAACATGATTTAGACAAATAAGATATACAAGCTTGATTCAAACACACATTCAGGTGTTCAAAAATCATCAAAGAATTTTGTCAAGGTCGTATAGAGATTTCTTTGAAACTTAATTATACCAAGTTCTTTGATTCTTGGAAATATCAGGGAAAGACATCACAGAAAACTTTGCATCTCAAAGAAGTGTATATCCTTTCTACAAGTGTGACACTTATAGTTAAATCATAAAACGTTGAAAAAGTAATAATTAACAGGACATAAATTGAGATGCTATCTGACAAATTGTGAAAGCCAGAACTGGCAAGACTTAACTTTTACCTTAACTAAACCAGTGGGGTAGGCCATGGGGGGAGTAGTGGGGTAGTTTCCCATAGGAAGAGGACATTGCATTATGCCCCCTCACCCCCCCCCCCCCGCCTTTATTGATGCTGAAAAAAATTACAAAGAAAACAAATGCAGCACCAGACCACATGTGATGACACTTAAATATTAAAAAATTTCTGAAAGTGTGGGACATCCACTCCCAGGGACATACTTAAGGAGGCTATTTTAGGCAATGTGCACTTCATTGCTACTGAAAGAAATGCTACATAAATCTAATAAAAATTTACAGTCTTTAAAAACAAGATTAGGAGCATTTGATGACATGAGATGTCACTTAAATATTGAACAATATTCCTTGGGGAATGAGACACCCTTTCCCCATAAAACCCCTCTCCTGGTGCGTCCACAAAATCTAGGCCATGCCCGCTGACCAGTAACACTGGTTTTTATATAAAGTTTTCATACCTCCCACCCTCAGCTCCACTTAATTTAACAAGTCTCCACTACCTACTCCTCTCCTTCTCCCCCTCCCCCCATATTTAACAAATCAAGAAAGTAAAATCTAGTCACATCTGAAAAGATGAAAATATCCGTTCAACTAAAATTGGACGTGTTGATAATTTCAGTCAGAATGCAAACTCCCCCAGCCTGAAATAGAAATTGTATTTCAATTGTAATTGTATTACAATACATCTTGTGTGCAAATTTATGCTCAGTTTCTTAACTCTCTTAGAAAAATAATGTAAAGGTTTCTGAAATTCCCCCAAACTCCCTGGTTTGGGGATCTACGAGCCCCGATACTTACTTCCTACTTACCCCGGTGCCACTATGCTATTAGAAGTTTGCCAGGGACTTATTTGTGGGTAAGTAGTGATTACATATGTAGTTAGGAGGTAAGGAGGGGTGATGTAGATCCATATTTTATCAAACCCTTATTTATTTCAATGAAGATTTGAGCTGTTACTTATTTATTACATGTAACATTCAGAAAAATGTGAATACTTACTCTATCTTTCCCCTTTCTGGGTGATTGTCTTGATTGTACTCCCACATCAACATCAGTGCCTTCGTCATCCTCTTCAGTGATTGATGGCGACGGCTAAAAATAAAAGAAACATTCCTACGTCATATACACTAAAGTTTGAATCTTCAGTATGTTACTAAAATCAACACCTCATTGATAGATTTCATAGCTATCTATTCTCGGTGAGATATATCCTTCAGTCCCGATTGTTTAAACATGCAATGAAAATGTACTACTATGGTCAATATAAGGTTTTTGTACAGAAAGTTTTCATACCTTTTAAACCATGCTAAATGTGCATAGAATGATGACTTTCAAAAACGTATGTTCTTACAGGAAAACATCCTCCATTTTGTAGCACACAAATTTGTTCACCCAAATTTAAAAATGTGTTAAAAGCATGGTCTGATGACCAAATTTGATGCTTTCAAAAAAAAAAAGCAGAAAAATTTTCTGTGTTAGGCAGTGAAAACCCCATCTCAATAGCATCTTGCATTCGGAAGATACAAATTTTTGAAGAAACAGTACATTTTTCATGTTTCCCTAAGGGCAATGATGGGGAATTCTGGGTGTATGTCCATCTGCGGCAAATGGATTTGATGTAGCTTTTGTATTTCGTTACAATGTTGATATCACTATATTGAATTATTCCATAACTTTATTGCTGTAGCCATAAGTATTGGAAACAGAGTTTCACTATATGTCTACACGGAAAAACATCCTACACATTCCAACGGTATCAAAAAAAAAAAAACACAAAAAATTTTTTTTTCAAGGACAAAAAAAAAAAAAAAAACAAGGTAGCCAATTATAAAGAATAACAAAAGGAATCTGAGGCAATTTCCCCACTTTGGATCACGTTTTGTGACCTTGAGGAAACTTGGAGGTATTTCTTATTAAAAGTAACCAATCTTTAGGAGGAGATATCTTCAGTTAGGAATGGAGTTTTGATATGGGGTTTGGATGACATGTAATGAAAAATTTTTATCTTCCAAATAAGTCCCCTACAAAATGCCACCAGACAATGCCTTTAATGATGTTAATGCTCATGATCATGTAAGGCCGATTTTCAGACGATGAGTAGCGTGCGGGCCTCATACAAAGTTTACAAAGTCCGAGCGGAAAAATATCGACAGGAAAATTCAGAAAAATGGAGAGAAACGTTCCTTGAAGGTTCACAATATTTTATTTGTCCTTTTGGATAACAAACTCGAACAGAATACAGGAATACAAGGTGATCGGGAACAAATTTTATGAGAGAGTCCTAAATACGGCGTCCTGGTTGAGACCTCGATGTCTAAAATCAAACTGATAACAAATAATTTCTTCGGGCTTCGGATGTTACTCAGAAAATCCTGAGAGCCCGCCAAAAGCTTAACACATGCCTAATTGGCTAAATGAATAAAACGTCATACGCATAAATTGTAATAACACCCTGTGATTGGTTTTTTAAAGGAATCATACATAAGGGGGAATCCACGCAATGTCAGCGCACAGCTGGGCGTGCGCCGTCTTTCCAAGCATTCTGATATCAATAACACTCTGACAGCTCTCTGACGCGTTAAAATAACTTGGCAAAGGAGCCATGCCCAGGACGGCAAGAAGTGCTGAACGATTCCTGACC
>JAIZAY010000942.1:0-25177 GCA_029531755.1 Holothuria leucospilota
CTAGAATAGTAATTGCCTCAAATGATTCTAAGATTGTAACCGTAGAAATATGTTTTTTCATTGAGAAATGATATATATATTTTTAAATCTATACCACCATTAAAGATAGGTGTAGCAATCCCCAGCATATGGCAGGAAGCAGGGGGGGGGGGGACTGCAACGGTTGAAATTCGGTGTGCGGGAAACAGGGCAAAAAAATTGGTGCTTCCCCCACCCACAAATCAATAACAAAACCCCTTGCGGCATATTTTAACCATCATGGTGAAAAGACACAGTTGCTGTAAATTTTTTTTTTTTTTAAAAAAAAACCTTGTAATGTAGAATATATTGTACCCCCCCAAATTTCATCTGAGGACCCTTAAATTTTCTCAAAAAATTCCCAAAGTGGAGGGACACCCCGCTTTACCCCTTCCCAGTATGATGACAGTCCCGAAAAAAACGACGTTCCTCTGCCCTGGCCAGCCTTGAGAATAACCTTTCCTATACCTTTGCAGTTCAAAATGGATTGGGATCACTTATTTGTACATTAGATTGACCATATATGCAGACCTCTCTTACTTAAAAGCAAATTTTACCTGACAATAACTGTGGCCTAAAAATTCTTTCAATTATCACCCCGCTGCAGGTAACTCCCTTTTAACAGATTTGTTTGTTAAATATGGAAATTAACAAACAGACTTGACCTTGTGTTTTAACTCTAGAGATGATCCTTTGGGAACATCAATCGGCTTGACAACCAAACAAAAACCTGACTGATCTTGCAGTGTAGTACCTTAATAATCGTCTAGTTTGTTTCACTTTTAACATGGTGTTGAGGCCCATTACTAGGGAGTACAGGTATGGGGAGTTCACTTGTGGATATAGAACTACAGTGGCTTCTGAGTTTGACTTTCAACTTTGATTGATCCAGCCGGTGGCTGTCAGTCAAATCCACCTCATGAAAAGAATTTGGAGGGACAATTTACCTTGAGTAACTGAATCTCTTTTTATATTCTTGATCTTTCGTTGTTATGGTGCATAGGTTTGTTTAATATTAAACAAACCTATGCACATAAAGATATCTTTTGTTTCTTTATGTCTTTGAACATTCAGTGGGTCCTTCACCACGAACATGTTTTTGTGTAGGGTCATTAGTTTAAGCAAGTATATGTTTGATTGGTTAATTTGGAGTACACATATTCATGGGGGTACTTACAGTAATAACTTCTTTAAATTTAGCTATTTTGATTGTGTTCCTACGTAATTAAGTGCAAGGACATTTAATACCATCAAGCGAATTAAGAGGAAATATGTATGTTTAATGAAGAAATATGGCGTTAAATTGTGATATCTCTGGCTACAGCACCTACTGTTCCAATTTGCGGTGGTTTTCTGTTCCTGATTTGACTATTTTAAATTCTACTGCTGCTAATTAGATGCATTCATGGGTGAGTTAATGTGTGCATAGCCCCGTAAACGCTAAAGTATATAAAAGGATGGAGGGTGGGGATGTCTGTACCTTGGATTTTCCCTCAATAATTCACCTCACAGTGGCAACTTGAATTGATAACAAGTAAGAAAAATAGCGAATGAGGTAAATAAATGAACACCATGCATGCAAAAAAAAAAAGAGAATTGTAGCACTGAATAAGTGCTGAACTCACTCAAATCGCAGTTTGCCCATTTTTTCATAGCCGAATTAATTTCAACTCCTGCCATTCCTAACAGGCTATAAACCAGTGCATGAAATCCAGCTGCAGGTTTTCACTGAGTAAGCTGCAGTTTAGCATGCAGTACAGTGTTGTAGACCAGCTATCTTTTCACATAATACAATAACTACAGGCAACTGCCAGACACTGACACTGCCAACATATTTGAACTACTTTTCTTACTTGCTGTGTTTTGAATAGCAGCTCTCTTGTGTATGGTGTACAGAATTGTTTTCTGTCTTTACTCACCTTATGACCTTAGACATCCTGACACTAGTAAACTAAGCGGCCTAGAATAGGGTCCCAGGTTTAATCACCCCAACAGTTTAAGATGAGGTCCCAGAAGTAGGTTTTATACCAGTGATTTACAAACAGGTTGGTCATAAAATGACACAAAGACAAATTGCCCATAAATAACCAGGACCACTTTTTATCAGAGGCTCGTTTTTCCTCATGAATAGAAACAGAAAAATCGTTTTACCACGTGCAAGAACTAAAATTTTTGCACAGAGAAAAGCGGTACTTACAGTTCTTTTAGTTTAGGCGTTTTACTGAGAAATGCTCCATTGAAGTTTGTTAAACAGTTATGTGAAATCAGTCTGCGTGGAATATAAGTATAAAATTTTATTAAATGAAAACGTTATGGAACAAAACTTTTCATTTACAGCATGAAAGGTATGATTTACGACACATTTTATTTGTTGTTATATTGATACTCTGCGACGTCGGAATATCAAATCAAGTACCAAAACCTGTAATAAGAAATCCTTGCTGCAATCATATGAGACTACCACGTAAAAGCAAATTGCAATTTGAGGTTAATCGGCATATAGCCTACAATTGACTACCCACAGTGTTTCAAGTTGCGCTGTTTTCTTTAGAAGCTCTTCCGGGATTTGCTTAATCAAATTTGAGGTTAAATCTCTGTAAGAAAAAGACAGAATATCAATCAGTGGTATGTATATTGCATATGGAACGAAGTTCCAAAAGCAAATCTTTCATTTATTAACGAATTAATATCCAGTAAAAACTCTGAATAACACTATGACTTTAGTGCGATAACATAGGTAATACGAACAAGCCGTTTCACGATTATGAATCGTTGTGTGGGTCAAAAGGTTATCGGTATGAAAACGGTATGTTCACATATACTGCATGCGTTGGTGCCTACCTATGTACACTACAATACCATTTTGATCAACAACGCTCAGTTCAAACTTCTAATATTAAGTCAAAAATGTCCCATTGCGTAAAAATTCAGCCAACATTTTTATGCATGGATCTTCCAAAATCTGTAGACAGGTTCAAGCTTTAGGAACGTCCAAAAAATTAAAGATTTTGTCCGTTCAAGAGAATTGAAAGTGTAGCTGATGAATGGCGAGTTTGCTGCATCATCTCGCTTCTGAGCACATGGACTTGCCCTTTTTTTGCCCACTACCCGAGAAAATCAGAATCCCCATCTCTGAACACTAACCCCCAAGTGGTCAACCCAGTGAATTTTGAAAAACTGGGGGAAACAACTTCCATATCCGAAAGAACTAAGTTAATGGATAAGATCTTACCACTTAGTTCTTTCTGTCGGATCTGAACGGAGAGAAAACCGAAAAAAGGGCATCCAAACCCACATGTGCTCCTTAATGCTCAACCTATGTTTATCAAATCCCATAATACCTACACATAACCCATACTGGCATTTGGTACATATTTTGGCATCACTAACATTTAAGAAATACGAACATTGTTTCGCTAACAACTAGAAAGTTGTCCGACTAGAATTTGTTAGTTAGTTAGATGGGGTTTTACGACACACCAACACGCATGTGTTATATAGTGTCACCAAGAAAGAAAAAGGGGCAATGTTGGGTACAATTAAATAAAAAAAAAGGGGGGGGGGGTCAAAAGTGTCAAATTCCACTAAAAAAACTTTTCAGGTTTCACTAAAAAATTCAAGCAAATGCCAGAGTCAAAACTTCCTGTACAGTTTACTCTCCTTGAGAAAGCCCAGAATAAGGGAAGAATCTGTTCGCTCAAATAAAGTTTTCAGGTCTGGCACAGCGTAATACTTCTGACGAATATGGGAGTATTCATGACAGTCAACCAGAATGTGACTGACAGTGACAGCACAATCACAGGGTATACAATATGGTCTCTCGTCCCCGTGAAGTAAATAGGCATGGGTAAGGTAAGTGTGGGCGATGTAAGCCCTAGTCAGGACTATTTCATCTCTCCGTTTGCTGGGGGCTCTATGTCCCCCAGTTCCACTCGGTTTAACTTGGTACAGCTTGTTTTCGGGGAAGGAATCCCACAGTTCTTGCCATTTTGATTTTACAAAGCCATTGATCTTAGGCCGGTAGTCAGTGTGAGGCAAGTAGATATTGGTGACGTCCATCTGTAGGGCTTCTTTAGCAAGTGCATCCACCCTTTCATTTCCTTGAATGCCCACGTGGCTAGGGACCCATGCTAGCACAACTGATTTTTGTAGTTGAACCAAATTAGAGTAAGCTTCGCGGAAATCTGTTACTGAAGGGTGCTTTAGCTCATGGCCTTCAGTGCTAAAAGGCTTGATAGTGAGTCTGTGAACACAATGAACTGGTGATTGTCTGAGCTTTCAATCAGATCAAATGCCATCTTTAGTGCCTGTAGTTCGGCAGTGAATATTGATGCATCATCTGGTAGTCTGACTTGCAAGGATGCATCACGGCCCGACGCCGCGGACGCAACACTGTTCGTGGCTTTGGAGCCGTCAGACTAGAAGGAAGGCAAAGCTTCCACTATTTAGATTCTGGGTAGTTGCAGAAAGTTTTGTATAAGGAGATCTAGAAAGAGGGCCCTTTTGCAATTTAGAGGCCGACTTCGTCCCATCGCAGAAGACTAGAGGTGTTTCGTGGTCATGTTGGGTCAGTGTAAGGAAAGCCGGGACAATCTGGAGAGATTTCTGCCGTTGCTTCGCTGGGTAAGCAGCCGCTATCACAGTATTTAGTGTCACGCAAAGCATCGGAAAAATTCAAACATATTCGTTACATTGCTATTAATACTCTGGCACCAACAGGTAAAGTTTTACGTCGCTCTAATCCAGTATTTGACAAATGTTTTTTTTTTTTCTGACACTGTTACACATTTCAAAACTTACCAAGTTAGACGAAGTGTACTCAGATTTAGGAGAGAGAGAGTTGATCGGCTAGCAGTTTCTAATAAATACATGTGGGTGATTGACTTGATCAAGCGAGCAGTCCCACTTGACCTCTGCTCTGCCATGTGCAGTTGTCATCATTAATCGGCGTATCGATTTTTGGCAAATATCCAAATAATAAGCCAGTTCAGAGTTACAGCAACGTCTAACAGGTCAAAGGTCATAAGGGTACTCTGAAAGCAAACACTTAGTACCACTGCACTAACTTACACAGTTCACGTTACTATGTGCAATACCCCACAGTCTGCGAGCAGTCCTCGCGAATAAGAAATTGGCTACAACAAAAAACTTGCCGAAGTAAAACGAATTTACTTCGCCAGAAATACACTCTACCTTGGTACGATCAGTGGCGTAGGAACGGGGGGGGGGGGTCCAAGGGGGCCATGGCGCCCAATATGATTTGAGGGTGGGCCAAATGTAATTTTGCCCCCCCCCCCCCCCAATAATTACGACAGTTTACAGTTTCGTTTTACCCATTTTTGCTCTTAAGAGGACAATTTCTCTAATGAAAACCTAAAATTTTCGGCGCGCTACGCCAGCAGGAAAGATATTCTGTTTTCTTCAATAGTTTCATTCTACACCACTAGATAGAAAAAGTCTTTTCCCCTTACCATTACACGTAGGAAAAGTACACAGTTTATGTAGAGGTCGTAAATTTCATCCCATATTGCAAAGCCTAGCTACTGTTGTCTTGTGTGTCATGCGGTACGGCCAGTTGATGAAGGACTCACCGAGCAATATTTGGCTATTTCATCGGATAGTCAAGGTAGTTTCGATACAATGCATATTATCTCCAATACGGTCTAGAACCCCTACAGCTTTTCTTTCTTATTGTTTTTAATAATTACATAGGCCTATGTTTTTTGTGAAAAATGACCCGAAAAATTTTCGCGCGCTTCTCTAGTATATACAAATTTTATGCATTATATGACCCGAATGAAATGGAGGCTAGTACACAGGCTTTCTTCATATCCCACCTCACCAATATTCGACGGCATTGGGGCTGTCGGAGCTTCGGGTCGTTGGCCGTTCGCCGGGCAAATCGTGGGGCTACCCCTACTCAACTTAATAATAAGTTAACAGACTCTGGCTGTAGAAAATCTGTTCCAACTAATCCACTGAAATCCATGGGGGATAACTCAACGCTGAATAATTTTGAATGAAGTCGGATAGATTGTAACAGACTTAAAGTGTTAAATTCACATCAAACTTTACAAAATTTGCACAACAAGGACACATCTTGATGGCTTCAAAAATCCTGGCAAGCGCCACTTCCGGTGATTTGGGATGTACTAAAATCTCAGATTTTCTCGGTATGCTCCTTCCACGCAAACCTATGGTGGCGCTTTGCTTAGCTAGTATATGGGATTCAAACTTCCAATCCTCGGACCCCAAGTCCAGGCCAGCCCAACTAGTCTGTCCTCACAGAAATGTGATTTATAAAAAAAAAATCAAATCAAGCTTCACATTTTTTCACAAAAATTGCACATCTTGATGGCTGCTATCAAGCCTGTTAAGTGCCATTTCCTGCGATCTGGGACGTATTCAAATCTCAAATTTTCTTGGTACGCTCCTCGCCAACCTATGGTGGCCCTCCGCTTAGAGAGTAAACGGGAGTCACCCCCACAAAATCCCCAGTCCTCCAGAGCCTCCTAAACAAAAAATCACATCACATTAAATCAAATCACATGGTGTTGTTACCTTTTGCTTTGAATATTTTTTATTTTGCTCAAATTAAAATCGGAGGAATCCCATTGAACAAATGTGTTTTAGTGTTAGAAGGGGGTTCAAGGTCGAGAAGTCACATCTGGTCTGCCCCCCCCCCAATGTCAAACATCTTCCTACGCCGCTGACGATTAACGAATATTAGCAGTAATGGTAAACGCCGAACATTCACGAGTGAAGGTGGGGTCTATTCGCACGTCGACACCGTGCTAGCCTGCTATAAGCAGGCTATTGGTGAGTTTTATCAGCTACAAGTACAATTCTAGGCTTAATATTTGCTTACCCCTAATGCACAGTAGGCTATACAGACGAAGTTTAATACAATACAATAGCCTGCCAACTTTCTAGCCAATCTCATTTCCGAGACAAAAATACTTTATGATAATTAATGCACACGTCATCAGCGTTGGTAAGGGGTGGAGTCAACATGAGCGACCGGTTGCTTCGCTACAGCAGACAGATCTTTTCACTTGTATACACGTTATGCAGTGCAGTACGCTATTACTGTATAGTTACTGGCTTCGCTGTATAATGTACATGTCTACATATACAGCTTAGCAAGGAACGTTGTCGTCTTGTCCATACGAGGGCCTATATACAGGCCACTGTTGACGCCTAACGTTAGGCTTGACTTTCCACTGCAAGGATTAGTTCGATTTTCAGCTCATACATGATAATTACGTACCTTTTTAAGATGTCACCGTATCTTCAGAAGTATTCGTATATGTGCATCGTCGCAGGCCGTTGATAGACATGAATAGTCAGTACCGTGAACACCATGTGACCTTCTTATGAATAATAATCTATCCCGCATTTTGGGGATTCGCGTTAATGAAAACTGGACGAAGGTTTGCAGACTCTGTATAGAATATATTCAGGGGTGTATTATGATTTCTGAGAGAGCGCCATCTTTTCGAAGGCTGCTACAGAGTCTGCTCCGCAGGCTAACACCGTGCAGACAAGGTTCAATGATCTCTTAGCCTATTCACAACTCGACCAGCAGCCATACTTCACTTATTGAGTATTCAAATTTTTTTGTAACATGGTGATACCTTATGTACGTAGAGAATGTGATATAGAAAAAAATCTTAATTGCATTTTAGCATGCAATGACCAACTCAAAGTACCGACCGACTGAAACATGTTTCGCGGAACTTGGTGGAGCTAACCATCACAACTGAGAAACGGTCAATACAAATTTTGTGTGTATTCTTGCATTGAAGTCCCCATTGAGTTCGTAGTATGATCACACTGCTTGTCTTGGTCGTTTAACGAGTTGATAACTTTTAAAAAGTTAGTTTCTTGTGTAAAATAACAAACAATTGGTTGATTAAGGTGATCTTGAAATGTCAAATTTGTAAGATATCTGAGGGGAGGATCGAAAGACTTCTTTTCGAGTATTGGTATAATTAATTTTTGTAACCGATTTTCCTCAATCGCGTACGGTTAACGAGAAGGCTTGGCTATTCGGTCCCAGCACTACAGACTGAGTGAGTTTCGGTACGTAAATAGCGATCATAACGAAAGTTTTAAACCAAGATTATCTGTCAAAACTTAAGTGTAACTTTAATTATCAATCCCGGTAAGCCCATGTGTCCCACATTTTATCGCCCCGGCAATATTTTTTGCTGAAGTCAAGTCAATTTGCTTCAAGGCGTCGTTTACCACGGCAATGCCGAATTCCGAAGCGTTGCTGCTGCGAACAATGTTTACTCTACTATACCCCTATAACCTATGACCTGACATGCGCAGTTACAGCTCTGAACTGGCTTGTACCAACAAATAGGAGACAACGTACATGTGGTGAAGTCGAAGTGTGTTGGTCAGTAGATCTTCTGGAATTTTCTCAATAGAATTTTGTGCTAAATGTCTAAGCAAGATAAAATAGGGTTAACATTGCAACCGAGTTTAAAAACATGAACACGTGATAAATGTGTAAACTATTTTCGTGGCGATTACGAACCCGTACCCCACGGTAGCTAAAAGTTCCTCATCTGAGCTTAACTGCAAAATATGCATAACTGAATGTTTCGCAGTTCTGAAGACAACAATACATGAAAACCAAGTTACAATGTTTGTTCATATTTTAGATTGATACTCAGCACGTCTGAATGTTCGTGTCAAGTACCAAACCTAGACTAAGAAATCTTTGCTGCAATTCTAGGAGGCTACCATGTAGAAGCCAATTGCAATTGAGGGTAATCTAGGTATTGCCAACATTTGACTACGCACAGTGTTTCAAGTTGCGCTACGTTCTTCAAAAGCTCTTCCGGGATTTGCTTAAGCATATTTGAAGTTAGGTCTCTGTAAAAGAGAAGACAGAAAATCAATAGTATGTACGTTGAATATGGAACGAAGATCCAGATGCAACTGTTTTACTCATTAACCAATTAATATCCAGGAAGAACTCAAAATAACACTGTGGCTATTTAGTACGATAACAAAGGTAATACGAATAAGCCGTTTCACAATTATGAGTCTTTGGTTGGGTCAAAAGGTTATCGGTATAAAACGGTGTGTTAACATAGCAACACTACATGCTTTTGTGCTTACCCATGTGAACTAAAATGCAGGTTTGATCAACAGCGCTCAGTTCAAACTTCTAGTGTAAAATCATACATGATCCCGTTTCGTGGATATTCAGAAAGCGTTTTATGCATATATCTTCCAAAATCTACGGACAGGATCAAGTTTTGGATGATCTAAAAACTAAAATATTTGATGCTTTGAAGAGGACTGAAAGTGTAGCTGATGAAAGGCGAGCTTGCTGCATTACCTCTCGCTTTTGAACAGATGGACTTACCATTTCTGCCCTTTTATCAAGAAAATATGCCCCTTCCCCTCCAAAAAATAGTCAACTCAATTGTTTGAAAACTGGGGACACACAACTTCCATATTCGAAAAAAGCAAAGTGGATGGATAAGATCTAACCACTTAGTTCTTTCTGTCGGATTCAAAAAGAAAACAGGAATGGAAAAGGGGCCACTACACCTCGCCTGTCAAAGTATGCCCACATGAAGACATGAAGCCAATATGGCCAATTAAACAAGTAGCTGCGCCACAACGACCTTGTGGTCTCCACATGGAGAGAATTTGTCCATTGAAAAGGCATCCAAACCCACATGGACCCTTCAATCCTCAGCCCATGTCTATCAAAGCATACATAACCCATGCTGATATTTTGTACATATTTTGATACTGAATAGTTTAAGAAATACGAACGTTGTTTCAAACAACTAGAATGTTGATCACAAGGGGGGAGGGGGGCAAAACCTTCCAGAGTCTGTGTAGTTGCAGGAAACTTGATACAAAGTTATCGATAAAGAGGGCCCCTTTTGCATTTTAGAGACGCCTTCGCAGAAGGTTCGAGGTGTTCCATGGTTAGGTTGGTTCTATGCAAGGGAAGGCATGGGACAACCGCGAGAGATTACTGCACTTCCCTCGCTGGGTAAGGAGCCGTTATCATAATTGAAACAAATCTGTTACAATGATATTAAAATTCTGGCATCAACAAGTAATGTACTGCGACAGTCGCATCCATTATTTGGTAAATAATGCTTTTCTGACACTGTAATACATGTCAAAAATACCAAGTTAGACGAAGTTTAAGTTACTTAGGTTTGAGAGAAAGAGTTAGTTGATCGGCTAACACCGTGTTTAATAAACACGTGTGAGCGATGCGACTTGATCAAGCGATAAGTTCCACTTGACCTTAATTCTGACATGCGCAGTTGTAATCATGAATCCACTTAATGATTTTGAAACATATTAAAATAAAGCAACAAGCAGAAGACAACGTACAGGTGCTTAAGTCGGAATGTGTTGTTCAGTAGATCTTCTGGAATTTTCTCAATAGAGTTTTGTGCTAAACATCTAAGAAAGATACAAAAGCATTAAAATTACAAATCACGACCCCTTACCCCACGATAAATTTTAAAATGTACATTACCGAATGTTTCACATTTCTGAAGACATTGATACGTGAGTACATAAGTTATAATGTTCAGTAAGGAACAACTGTAGGTCTCTGGGAACTCCAAAGCGCAAATCTCTCGTATGTTTGCCTTATGTAAGAAGTTAAGCGATGGAACTATTTGACCCCCGGTAAATCCAGCTCACAGGTGAACAGTCTCATTAATATATAACTGAAACAGAATGTCGAACAGCCGTAGCGAATGAGAGCTCACCCAGCATGCATAAAATACCCTGGTGTAGCCGGAACAACTATGTGCAAGACAGATCACTTTCGTACCTCAGCTTGACCACTTCGAGTTTCCTTTTATCCTTCCCGTTTCTAATTTTTATCCATGCAGTAGCTTCTTTGGAAAGCAGTTCGTTAGTTAGATAAGATTAACGACACATCAACACGAATGTGTTATATAGTGTCAACCAGATAAAAAGATAAAGGTTAAATACGGTTCACCTTCAAGTTCGGTTTCAAATACAGTTCAAATACGAGCTCCTTCGGGAGTAACGTTGGGTTTTGCCCCTTGGGTGTTCGCTAGAGGGTCATGCTACAACACTTAAATAAACTTTCTCGCCATAGAAATTAGTTTAAATTGATCGAAAACGGGCATGCTAAATAATCACAATATAGTGCTTATACATATTATGTCGGAAAAAATACCGCAGACTTTCCTTCAACAACAAAAAAGCAAAATGTTCAGGACGAGAGAAACGTATACGGAAGGAATACTTACATATTCCTGACCTTTGTCATATTCACGAAGGTGTCGTTTGATAACATTGTCAGCTTGTTATTCCTCAAATCTCTGTAGAATAGTGAGAAAGGAGAACACTGCACAAGTTAATTACACGTTTTGACATGGTACGTGTACTTCCTCTGTGGTTATTATCTCATCTTTGCCAGTTGAGCTATATTTTTTATTGCTCATTTCAGTTGCTTCTCCACTACTAATAATATAAAATATGACAAAAATTACAGTAATACAGTTACAGAGGCAACTCATAGTAGAAGCGGAAGGAAGTGAACTGCAAAACCATGTAGAGCTTGACATCAAAGGCAGAACACTCCCTTTAAAAAAATAGAGAAAAGTACCAAAAAAGTGCCATAGGAGATGACACAAAACAAGGTGACTTTAAGCGCTGAAGGCACTGCGAAGCAGTTGAAAAATAACCAACCACCCACCCCCACCACTAAAGTCATGCCACTAAACCACTCAAAGGAGCAAGATCTTTTTATAAAGGATTCTTAATAAAAAGTAAATTAATACCTTCCAAGGAAATATTTGTGTAAGTTCTTCTTAAAACTGGTCATAGACGGTTTCTGTTTTAAAATATCTGGAAGTGAATTCCACACGTTAACTGCACGGTAGAGTAATCCCGTCAGTAAAAAGCTTGTGCGACAGCTAGAGATATGCAAGTAATCAGATTGTCTAGTACAGTGGTCATGTATTTCAGAATAAGTAATGAAAAGTACGTTCAAAGAAGGTGGCAGTTGATTGTATTGAGAGCGATAAACAAACAACCATATTCAGGCCTATGAGGTCAGCTAATTCGAGCAGATTATGAGACTTTAACAAAAGATTAGTATATGATCATAGTAACCTGAGAGAGTAATATGTCTGATGGCTCTTTTTGTAGAACTATTAACTTCTTCAAATACTGATGACTTGCACCTGGCCAGACTATACAACAATATGTCAGATGGGGCATGATTAAAGTTTGATGAAAAGACCTTAGAACATGCCTTGGCAAAATGTGTCTTAACTGTGACAATACACCTACACCCTTTGCTACCTGTCTTGACAAATGATTGATATGCTAACTACATGAAGTTTGAAATCGATGTAAACCCCAAAGAAATTAACAAAATCAAATACGAATCATTTAGTTTAATACTGAAATTACTCTTTTCAATTGATTGATAGTTTGATTGATATTAAGCGAAAGCTTATTAACCGCAAGCCAGATAATACAAACGTTTCGTTTATTTGTTTTTTACATGATTGAAAAGTACAGATACATAATATAATAATTACCTTTACCGTAATAAAGTACAGTAGAAGGAAGTAAAACTAAAATCCCTGAGGGGCTTGTGGAGAGTTTTACTCCCCATAATTACAAAAACAAAGGTAACTGACCTAGCTGAGTCAGAGACAAAGGAAGCAGAAGGAACAAAGAATTAAAGCTGAAAAGGCCAGTAAAAAACAATTACCTAAAACAAAAGTAAAGACTACAACTTTCCCTCGGAGGCCCCACCCCTTCCAACCCGTGCCCCCCCCCCCCCCCCATAAAGCTGTGGGCTTTTCACAAACAAAATGCGTAGTGACAAAACACACATGTAATGAATGCACTCAAACAGTATAAGTCAATCAAGAAGTTACATCGTTACAATAACCTGGCATATAAAAAGGTTTGGTTGGTTGGTTGGTTGGTTGGTTGGTTGGTTGGTTGGTTGGTTGGTTGGTTGGTTGGTTGGTTGGTTGGTTGGTTGGTTGGTTGGTTGGTTGGTTGGTTGGTTGGTTGGTTGGTTGGTTGGTTGGTTGGTTGGTTGGTTGGTTGGTTGGTTGGTTGGTTGGTTGGTTGGTTGGTTGGTTGGTTGGTTGGTTGGTTGGTTGGTTGGTTGGTTAGATAAAATGTGTCACAAATGTGTCACATAGTGTCAAGCAAAGTTTAAATACGGTGCAATTCCTTCCCTTTAGTTGAGGAAGATGAGGTTTAACGTCCCAGTTTCCAACCAATTGGTTCAAGTCGAGACGACCACGGCCTTTTTTCCAGTTGTGGCTCACTGGCTTGTTTTTCCTTCCCTTTAGTCGCCTCTTACGACGGGCGGGAAATACCGTGCGCATATTCTACAACCCCCAGCCCACAGGGGGCTCAACCATGGAGGGACTTACTCGGTTTTGTGGCGCCGACAACCTGCAAGTCGTAGGATGAGTATTAACGGTCTTGTGCGCATTTTATAGGCAATAGTCGGGGACAAACTACTCGCCACACACGACCTCCTCACCCTACCTGGATGCAGTTTAACGTCATACCCAGGACGTGGCATATAAAAAGGTGATGGAGACTGCATAAGCATTAGTACAATGCTATGTAGTACTGGGTGAAACCTCTCCGAAGAGAACTTATACTTGGCCTGTTAATTAATGTATAAGGTAATGAATTCCCCAGTTGAATAGTTCTGTATCGTAGTGTCAACTGTGAAGATTAGTAACGGGTACCAATAGTATGTAGGAGATGAAATTGGTGAGTAAAATAGTTGTGTACTAAAGAATTTTTGGTGAAGAATTCTGAAAATTATTTTGGTAAAAGGCTGCGCATGAAACGATAGGTGAATGAAGCAATGTTAAGGTTGATCATATCGAACAGTTTGAAGAGATTCCTGGGTCCAGATAAAGAGATGTAGCGAATAACTCTTGTTTGCAAAAGAACCAAGTTATGATGGAGGTCTTTGTACCTGACCAAATTGTGGAACAACACAGTAGATGAGGATACACTAGAGTAAGGTAAATTGTACGGAGAATACCTTTTGACAACAAATGTCTTAATCTACCAATTACTCCGATTCCTTTGGCAATTTTTGAAGAAATATGATTCCTGTGCTCTTGCCAGGTAAACTTGCAGTCAATAATGACGCCAAGAAATTTAACACTTTTGGCAGGTTCAAGCTTTTGCCCATTGATGGGTATATTGAAAACTAATGATGAGTATTATTAAATACGATAAAAGTTGTCTTACTGATATTAAGGGATAGCTTATTTGGTATGAACCAATCAGAGAAGAGGCTTAGTTCGTTAACATCATTGTTTTCAAGTTGATATGGGACATTCCCAGTGCCGAAAATATTTGTATTATCAGCAGCCCTTCCAAATAAGATATTGGCTACGGCAAAAAAAATTGCTGAAGTAAAAAGGATTTACTTCGGCAAAAATACACTTTACCTTGGCATTAGGTAACTGTCCGTTGCTACTTGTTTACAAATTTCTACCACAGTAGGTTAACGTAACTTGTTTGTTTAAGCTCCGGAATTCCATTGATAAAACCAATACAGCCGCTTTGGGAATTTTTCCCACTTTATTACACATAAAAAAAGATAAAACGGCTGGTTCTAAAATCTAAAGGTCACACTCTGCCGTGTCATACTCACGTGTGTACAGTGATCACTTTCTTGACAGCAGACAGTGAGTTTTGTACATACAGTAAATGCCCATCGTAACGAACTTTTTAAATCAAGATTTTCCGTTAAAACTTGAAAAATTGCAACTACGTGTATGTTTTGTATATAAAGCAATAATACTGAATATATTTGCTCATGTTACAATCGTGGTGGAAATTTTATCAGAAAACGATTTCTTTTCAAGTCGCTACTCGAAGCTGCATTTCGAGCCGTGTAGGCCTAGTGTGCAGCTTTCGTAACCGGTACGTCCCCGTATGCGTGTCCTGCAATCTATCGCCAAGTCAATTTGTCTCGGCATTTACCTCGGCATTGCCGAATGCCGAGGCTACTTTCGAGGGCTGTATCAGCAAACACACTGAAAACATAAGTTAGCCAAATACAAGTTTGGCTAACAATATTTTAGTCCATCAGTTAGTCAAGGCAGCTTGACTGACATTTTCAGATTTTTTTTTACCAATAAACTTTGATTCCAGAAGCTGGACTAACCCGTATTAAATAACGACTAATTTCCATTGCTTGACTACCTGTAAATCTGATACTCGACTAGCCTGAGTAGATTCCTTGAATTGGAAAGCTTGACTAACTCTAGTGATGGACTAACTTATTGGCGGCGTTTGTTAGGCTAACTTTTTGGCGCCAATTTCCATTCCTTCGTTTCATGCATAATCACTTACACAAATCAGCATTATACGGAATGCAGTGTGTTTACACAGGGAGTTTCTCAAATAGCAACTCCCTGGTTTACATACAGTTTACACCACTGCATGTGCACTGAGTACTGCACTGTACATCACTGCACTACAGTCAGTAGGTCATTGGTTGTGTGCAGTTTACGCCTACAAGCTAGCAGCCGAGTGAACACATTTCGTGATTTTTGACGTGCGCAAGTAGGAGGTAAGTTGTCTCTTAATTTCGCGACAAATTACGTCTTTCCAACAAATTCAAAATCTAACTGAGTGGATTAGGCCCTCTGTTCTTTCAAATCGTTACATTATTTTCCTATTGATCTAGCTGCTGGATCGCAAGCCAGTTGTCCTTATTTACCCGGCTCAGATATCAACAACAGTCCAACAGTGCTACTTCTAGTAGCATAGTACAATAGAATATTACTTTAAAAAAGAATATTTTCCGTCTTTGTTATTGGTGATTGCAGATTAGTTGAAATTTGTGCTGCAGTTTGCAGCCGGACCAATAACGTATTTACTATTCGTCCCCGGCTCGGGTCAATAGCCACTGCCTATTTTCTTGCGTCCAATATTTCGTGCATTACATACGTACGTCAGCAATACCAGTATCATTACGGTATGGTACCGGCAGTATATAATATAGGCTTTCTCTAACGCTGTATTGTATGTCACTGGTACTACATACCAGGCTACGGTAATAAAAGACTAGTAGGCTATTCTAAAAATTAATTGGAATGTATATGAGTGAAGGTTTTTCCCACAAAATGTTAGGCTACATGAGAGGATTGCCAATTGTCCAGCAATTGTTTTTGTGGCAGAAAGTGAAGCCCCTTCCCCAGCAATGAAGTCCAATATTTTACACTCCTAACATACAGTACCATTGCAAAAGGGTTTACAATACAGAATATTGACAGATGCGTATTATTTATGAGGTGCCGTTTGTGCCAATATTTTATAATATAAATATATTTATGTTATGATATAAATTCAAAATACATTGATTATAGTTCAAATATATTTAGGTTATGATATAAAAAGTGATATAAATGTGTTATATTATGAAATTTCCTAATTATTAAATGGATTATGTATACTACCCCATTATAAATAGGTTATGAGTTATTTCCGGTTAGTTTTACGAGTAATCCATTTATGGTTTATAAAATTGCAATCATATATAGGTTAATGACGGAAATGCAGCCAGCTTAACAAAACCTGAATGGGCATTACGTCACGAAGATAGGAGTGGTTTTGTATTCAGAGGCGTGGCCATGTTTCGCACGTCAGTACGTTAAGGGGTGTGATCCACGGGGACCAGGACTTATCAATTAAAGTGCCTCTATGTGTTTGCACAATGAAATACATTGATACTGGTCGACACCTCTATGCCTTACCTTTATTCTCGACGATAACAGGCAGAATACTGTTCCATTGGACTCATGAATACAAGCAATTTAAAAGCTTCAGAAACCATTCATATGAGCAAAACAGCAACCAGAAGAGAAACGATGAAAAATCTGACAGGAATTCATTGAAGTTATTTTCAAAACAACCGTCCTAATATACTAGGATATAAGCCGACGCCTAACATTACCGGGAAAAATATGAATATTCAGGGGCAAAAAACCCCTTGATAGATTCCTTCACGTATCAGCTGGTTCAGCTCTGTCACAAGTAAGACACGAAAAGTATCGAATAACAAGCACTATCCAAGTACAGGGAACTATAGCTGAAAACTTGGTGTACAAGGCCATAGTGGACGTGAGTGGCATTACCCAGACATCAGAAGTCTGAGATTTTAGAACGTTTTCAAACTTAATTTTCCTGATCGACTGAAATGGTAAGTTTACTAACAGCATTGAGCGCTGCGACCGATATGAACCAAAGACTACACTAGATAGATATGATATAAAGCATGATATTGTAAATATCAGTTTGAAAATCAAGGAAAGGACATTTCTGAAAAGGGGCATGCTTGTCATGGCTTTTAAAAGTCAAGACCCACATGCTTACTGTGAGAGCCTAGCTTACAGTTTTGTACTATTTCATAAATTGCTAGTTTCTTTCATGACTGAATGTAAAGCACTTGGTCAAAGCTGTTTATCTGGCATGGCAATCCATGACCAGTACAAGTGCAAACAGTACATGCTTGATGTATTCTGATGAATATCACACTATTGTCTGCTATGTCAAAACTGCATGATCAATGAACTGTTACCTAAAAAATAGTAAGTTGTATTTTATGAGGTTCTACATGCATGTTTTTAAGAACAAGAATGAGGGGGTATTCCGTTGCAAGGGAGAAGACGGCGTAGGGTACAAGGTCAAGGCAGGGGCCGTGGAAGAGGTGGATGAAGATTAAGGGGACTGAGGGCTATCGATGTGCAGCATCAACAAGATCATAGATGAAGAGAAAGACAAGAATGAGTTAGAGTATGAAACATTCTATTGCCATTGTTTTGCTGAAACAACATAGGGATAAAGAAATGACTGAATTTCAAATTTCATCGTCACACTCTTTAAACTTAAGTACAGTCATATTTCATATTAAGTAAAGACACTCCCTTTCAGGTAAAGATATGTTGCATTTTTTCCTATGTTTAACTCGAATCATTTTATAGAGGTCTTCTAGATGTCAAGGCAATCACTCTGCTGTGCTTCCTGTCAAGGCAATTGCATATGCTGTGGTATCGCACAAAATGCCACATTATTAGAATTGCAAATGGTGAACAATCAGAGGGGTATTTTTTTAATTAACACCTTTCTTTAATACAGAACAAGGGCATGCTATGCAATGCAACAGCTCTTAAGGCACCAAAAATTAGTACAGGATTTTCCACGATCTGGCACGATCTGTGTCCTATTTTCACTGAAGCTAGGCTTGTAAGACGTCCTGTAGGGCCAACAAATAGAAAGCTCATGGCCAATTCAGCTCTATTATAATATGTGCTGGTGTATGATGACCTTTGACAGTTTGATATGCTGTCTGGGCATATTTTTTTTTTTACCAATAGTTGAAACATTACAAAAGTTTTTTAACTATTTTAACTTTTCCAATAGGTCATGGTGAAAATATGGATGGGACAGGCGATGAGGAGATTGCTACGAGATTAGCAGATAGGCAGCCAGGACTGTTCCTGGACATCTGGGAATGCAGCCTAGAGCTGAAGGTCCTGCACACACCAAGCCCAGCCTCACTGGTGTTTATGTGAAAGTGCTTAGACATGCCAATAGCAGAGGAAGAACTGTGTTGTGCTGGTGGCCAGGACAACTGCCTGTCAGATGAACCAGTAAGGGATTTTTCCAAACGTTGTGCATGTAACTTTAATCAATATGCTTAACTCTGGTTCCAAAACTGCATGCAAAGATCTACACTGTATTAATATCCATCACAATAGTAAATAACCTCTCATGAAATTAATCCATGAGATTCTTTGCATACAGCACCAGCTATCACTCTTCGTGGTATGTCTGCCTGCCTGGTTTATGTAAGCTTTGGATACTTTCTGTTGCTCTCTAAATGCATCTTTTAATTGGCAACGTCCCACCTTCGCACATGTGCACATGTGAAAGTAATTAAACATGATGGCATCTGAACCAAATTTTGTGAAGTGCTTGGCAGTTGGCTGTAAATATTGTCAGAATTAGCACACAGGGATATGAAAACTGAGGGCAAACTCTATAATGTTATATGTAAAACATGTTGAATGTACCACATTTTTACTTGTACTCTTGTACCTTTCATTGCTTCAGGAGATGAATGCTCTGGTCCGTGATCTTGGTGTTCTGGCACTAAGAACCATCCATGAAATATTTGGGATGTGAGGCAACCCTGAACCAAACACAGGTATGCGCCATGCGGCCTATCGACAGTTCATTATGTGGCAGTATGGGGCAACACAACAGGCAATTAAGTCATCCCCAGCTGCTGTGTAGCTAAAATTCGTACAGCATATCCTAGCCCAAATGGCAACTACACAGGTTACAGGCCAGGCAGGCTAGTGTAATATGTAAAGTCGCCTTTTCATGAAATAAGGTCTTTCTGTTAAAAGTTACTATCATACATAGCATTTAGAGGATGTCTTTGTAGGCAAGATATGCTGTCACATTACCTTCTATTCTAATTGATAAGCTTTCTATACACAACAATTTAACTTTCATTCAGAAGACTGTTGTCCTCTACTAAGCAAGTTGAGTGTTCAAACTGAAAAATTTCACTGAAGTTGTAAGCATGTTACTTTAGCTGATAGGCAACTACACAAGAATACCAGTGGTTCACACAATATTATGGTCGCAAAATATACGTCAGCCCAAATATTTCTTTTTCTGAACCATTATGAATGTAACTGCCTTTTAACTTGCCAACTTTTATTATTAAGGGAAGTACCATACATAATATCTGTTGTTATTCAACCTTGCCATAGTCATCTTTAAGATATGTATGTAGTTGATGAAATATTTTCTCTTTGGGTTTATTTGCCTTTGCACAGTGCTCTTCATTATTGTAAAACACAATAGTCTTTCCTGCTACTAACCTATGTTGCCTTGCAGGGTTTGCCATACAGGCCACCTGGCTCTTAAATCCATTCATGTGCAATGTTCTCCGTTTTATTCATGTTTAATATAGATAAGATAAATATCAAATATCCACTGATTAAACTTCACTTAAAGTTGCATATTGAAATTTACTTTTTACCATTGGTGAAGACAAATTGAAGTTTGAATGAATACAATACTGCTATATTGAAATAATATGAAGAACTCATGATTCTGATAACACTGCCATTACAATTGATCCCTTATGAGCCCTCCTTTTTGTCACTGAGCAGATAGAAAATCATTTTATTCTATGCCCTCTGTCTGGTTCATATGTCTCACTTAACTTACGTGTTTTTACTGACTAGACCATGTGGCACAATTATTGGTGATGTTACTCATCAGATTTCCACAGGTCGTATACTGAGTCATGTCTGTTTAGAAATGGTCTGGGATGTTTATGTCACAGGAAAAAAGGTAACTCACCAATTTTGTTTCATCTGATGAGAAAACTGTATTCAAGACCGAGACTAACATAACCAATATTCATATTAGAACTTCATTTCCAGAGTTGCTTCCAGCACTTATGCAGACACTAGCTAGAGTCATGACTTGAAAAGTATAAAACAGTGATCCTAAAATAATGTGAATTTCAGTGTAGCTTGCAACCAACTTAGGTTGGTTTTGGTCCACCACCACAAACTTTCAGAAATCTGTATTCCTAAACCTACATGAGCAATGGTAATCACATTAAGTTCTGAATTAGCAATACCATTTATATACTGGAAGACAACCACCATCAATGTTTCTTGTATCATATATGTCCACATAAACTACATTCCATTCTTTTTGCGTCAACAAAGTATAGTTGTTTTTTGCATAAACAAAGATGTGTTTGTTAGTTTTCTAAATAGAAGTTTTTATTTTCACCTTGACTTACATGCTTCAAGAACACTTGCTTTTCATCGTGGCTGATGAAATATACCAGAGGCATCAGAGAAAAACAATTAAACTTGCTCAGGTTTCCTTTTCTCTGTTTCTGTTTTGCAAGTCACAGCATGGTACCAGAATGGGCCAATAACAGAGAGGTAGATCTCACACTCAGACTGACAGTTATGCAGCAATAAAATTAAAAAATGCACTGAATCCATTGCCAGACTGACTCCAATCTGATTGTTGTTTTCTTTCTTTTTTAGAAATGGCTCCTTCAAAGTGCCATTCATGTCCTGAGCTAATATTACATTTGATAATTGTGATGTATCAATGCACGTACAAAACTGGAAGTTTCTAGAATGATAATTTGAGATATCATGCTGATAAATAGATCAATTTGACCTCTGGTGATATACCAGAGAGCAAAAATGCATTGTGGTTTCGATGAATAGCACTAACATGTGTAATCCCAAAATAATGCCAAGATGTCACGCTTCTTTCAGTCTTTGGATGATTGTGACCTTACTGTGCTGTTAGTTTTGTGTCATATTTGACTGAGGATTCTTGTGAATTTTTTCTTTGGGTATGTGGTTATTTCACCTGATCTCTAATCTTCTCTGTATCATTGCAATTTTTAAACTGACATCTAGAAAACTCAAAGGGGTTTTCTGATGGATTAAATGCATCACCATGTGATCTATCCAAGCTTCCTAACTTGAGATATCTTGTAAACAAGGTATTCAGAGTTTGTCCCCAAGTGACCCCAGATGACCTTTGACCTCCACCTTAAAACAATAGTACTTTCCTTTTACCATAAAACATCCACATACTACGTATGAAAATCTATTCAAGCTTCTTACATTGAGATATCATGTTCACCAGGATGGTTTGATAGTTTGAACCTGTGACAACATATGACATTTTATCTATACCAAAACATTAGGGTTCTTTTTCTGAGCATAATGCATCCACCTGTCACGTATGAAAATCTATCCAAGCTTCCTAACTTGAGATATCATGTCAAAAAGGTTTTCAGTTTTGAACCCAGATGACATTTGACCTCTACCAAAGACAACATAGTTCTACATCTGACCATAATGCATCTGCATGCCAAGTATAAAATCTATCCAAGCTTACTACCTTCAGATACCGTGTTAACAAGGATTTCAGACTTTGACCCCTGGTGACCCCTTATGATCTTTGACCTCCACCAAAAGCAATAATGTCCTACCTCTGATCATAAGGCATTAACATGCTAAGTATGAAATGTATCCGAGCTTTCTTACTTGAGATATCATGTTAACAAGGTTTTCACAGTTTAACCCCAGTGACCCCACATGACCTTTGACCTCCACCAACAATGATAGGGTTCTTTTCACCATTATTCATCCCACATACTATATATGAAATCTATCCAAGCTTCCTAACTTGAGATATAAACCAAAAATGACACTTCCAAAGACTCACCTATTCAATATGATGCATCCACCTGTCATGCATTGAAAGTATGTATGGTGAATTTGTAGCAGTATACTCCATTCGTAAGATTTTAAGTGGTTGACTCTGCTTATCTCTTGTACTCTCTGCCCCCCTCCACCAAAAAAAAATAACAAAGATTATATGCTCATTAAACAATGTATGTGAGGCAAGAAAAGCATCCATTAGTCTCACTTGACGTATAATGAAATGAAAGGTTTAGTGTTTGACCTCTGATTACCTCAGTGTCATTTCACTTCCATTGCCACCCCCCCCCCCCCACACCCTTGACGTATGGCTTTTCTCCACAACATGATATGCATCAGAGATGCTGCTAGGATTTCAAAATGATTCTGAACAAATGGGTACAGTGACAAATTTTGCAAAGAGAGAAAAACGGTAAATGTGCATTGCTCCTGAATTGACTATGATGCTCAGGAGCAGATGAGGGAGGTGATGGAGGTGGGCATTACTCCACCCCTAGTATTTACATATAGGTAAACACAAGGACAAAATTCCAAAGAAAGTCTGCATCTGTTGGACTGTTTCTTGGCTAACCCATATTTTTATTAAACATGATGGCAATGCAAAGAGTACTGGTCACTTAGTACGGTTTCCACGCCTGGGTCAAAATGTCCACTGCCTGGGCTCGTTCCAGGTGGATGCTGTAAGCTATAGCACTACATCCAGCCATCAGATTCTTGTCTGCCTAGAACCCGCTCTGATGCCTTTTCACCAATTCAGTGGTTGGGGGTGGCTGTGTTGGTCTGATTGTTGAAGCCAGTCTTCTGGGTCATTTTCCTCCAACAAAACCAATGGGGGTTCTTTGTGTGAAAGGGTCCTCTAACCTCTTCTGGTAGACTCTTCATTACGTCAGGCAAATAATCATACCCTTTACCTCCTTAACTGGAAATGACCCCCCATCTGTCTGATCCTTTGAAGTAGTGCCTTTTGAATCTGTTGACAAAAAAAGGGAACGGAGACCAGCATGTTGAAGTGTGTACAGCATTGATCCTCCAATACACTATTTGCCCTGTGACCCGAAGTCTTTCATGCAGCATTTGACCTTGGCTGTACTTTTACTGTAAGTACTTTGCTTTTAATGAACTTATTTTGCAATATCCTTGATGTCCTTGTACAGCATAAAGTTGAAAAAATATGTGGGAAATCTTTTCATCTTATACAGGTCATGTTAAGTAAATGAGGGGGCTGCAAATTGTATTGAGCAGCCATAAAGAAGACTGGCCATATGCAATACACTCTGTTGTCACATGAGAAACAAAGAGTTTGCATGTTTTAGAAACAACCCAAAAAACAATGTGAAGCTACTCTAGCTTCATAACAGCAAAGTCCTGAAAACAAATAGCTATGGAATGAAAGGATAATGAACTTGGAAATGTAAAAATAAAAGAGCCATCAAATGAAATGATAATGAACTCAGAAGTCTACTGCAATACTCTTAACACTTACACTGGTTTGCCATCGGTGACCTTCTGTGTGCGATCTTTGTGCTTCTGGTAGTCAATGGCTGCCAGAAGATTTCTTGCTTTGTACATGAGGTAGCTGTATGAAAAAAAAACTCCAGTCATGGGCGTCCGCAGAAAAAAATTCAAGGGGGGGCAAAATTTTTTAGGCGGCCCAACTTTTTTCATAGGAAATATTTTACTCCCACGGAAGAGTTTGGATGCTATTTTCACACAGTGTTGACAAAGGCGTAGCCAGGAATTTGTCAAGAGGGGGGGGCGAAGCCCATATACAGACTCTCGGCGCTCCGCGCCACCATGGGTTGGCGCGGAGCGCAAGAAAATTTTGGCCCAAAATGCTCCCCAGATCGCTGGAAATGGCACTTCCAAGGCCTATTTACAGCATATAAAAAAGGGGAAACATAAGCAATATCGTAAATATAAACTTTAAAAGTACCAAAAATATGCTCGGGGGGCTGCTGGGGCCTAAGTGTTGATATTTTTATTCAATTCCTGTTTTGAGAGTAGAAATTCACACTGATTGAACTGTTAAGACATGTTATATTTTCTTCGTTTTTTCCTTTATTTTTTCTTCGTTTTTTCAAGTTTTTGATTTCCCCGGGGGGGGGGCAAGTGCCCCCCTTGCCCCCCCCCCTCCAGACGCATGACTCCAGTAGAAATGAAAAATATACCTATGCCCAATAAAGTAAGTCTTCTATGATTTTAGAAATTTTGTGACATATTGTCACATTTTATAGCACTAAAATTTTAATCAACCATTTGAATTAAAATTTTAGTGCTATAAAATGTGACAATATGTCACAAATATTTCATAAAATCAATAGAAGACTTACTTTATTGGGGCATAGGTATATTTTTCATTTCTACTGGAGTCATGGGCGTCCGGAGGGGGGGGGGGGCAAGGGGGGCACTTGCCCCCCCTGGAAAATCAAAAACTTGAAAAAACGAAGAAAAAATAAAGGAAAAAACGAAGAAAATATAACATGTCTTAACAGTTCAATCAGTGTGAATTTCTACTCTCAAAACAGGAATTGAATAAAAATATCAACACTTAGGCCCCAGCAGCCCCCCGAGCATATTTTTGGTACTTTTAAAGTTTATATTTACGATATTGCTTATGTTTCCCCTTTTTTATATGCTGTAAATAGGCCTTGGAAGTGCCATTTCCAGCGATCTGGGGAGCATTTTGGGCCAAAATTTTCTTGCGCTCCGCGCCAACCCATGGTGGCGCGGAGCGCCGAGAGTCTGTATATGGGCTTCGCCCCCCCCTCTTGACAAATTCCTGGCTACGCCTTTGTCAACACTGTGTGAAAATA
>JAIZAY010000385.1:0-51746 GCA_029531755.1 Holothuria leucospilota
CCAAATGTGATTTTCCATGTGTGCCATTATTACAGTTTGCCTTGTACTGCTCAGGTTTAGCATTTACATTATGATAGTAGAGGTTACCACTAATTGGGACATAAGTGATTCAAGTTTCCCATAGTAGTAACACAGGGAGATAATGATAGGGCCTTGTATTTAATGTCCATCTCACTAGTATGAATTGTGCACAGGTGGTGAACAATAGCGGCACATCCCGCACATGCCTAACTGTTGGAAATCAGGCGACCATCTGTTTGTTTCGGCTTAAAAACATTGTCCCCTTAATCTGGAAACCTCACCATTGTTGTTTTGTCTGGTTCTACTATCTCACTCTAGTCTGATATTACTTTAGGGCTAATCCAAAGGTATAGAAATAAATTTTTTGATATTGTAATAACTGCAGAGTACAATGTACCCATGTCACAGTCCCTTTTAACATCATAATCTGGGGGTGGTCAATAAACCAATAAATACATGCTTGACTTAATAAAATTGTAAACAGATAGGATCAACAGAAGAACCTGTATTGGACCAATTGAGATACCAACAGCTTATGTCGTTAAACGCACTGAGCATATTAAACAACTTCAATAAACATGAATCATCTCTAGCCTCAGTTTTAACCATTCTCTATATGCCACAAGTGGCGGATGTGACGGGGACACCATGGACCCCTAATTTATGGATACACCCATAAGGCTTTTCTACTATTCTTGTAGTGACAGACAGGGCATCCAAAATCTCCAATTCCACCCCCTCCCCAAAATTCCACAGTTGGCCAGAGCTATTAAAAGACCACTACAGCTTGGATGCTTTCTTTGGTGGGCAAGGACAGCTTATTGAATAGCACTTGGGAATTGCAATCTCCAGGTGCACTAACCTGTAACCTTCAACGTTGCAAAAAGGATTAGATTGTGTTCTTCTTGAACATTTTCCTCAAATTCATCCAACTTACCTTGCTGCACTTAGCAAGAGGCCTAAGCAGCATAGCATTTTCAGAAAGACATTTTTCTGCACTTTCAACTGGTGAAAGAATTACAATCCTGTTATACTCATTTGAGGCAACCTCTTTTTCTATTACTGGGTAGAATTCACATAGGTTTTGTCAGAAGCATCCTTATAACATTCACTGGAATTTTTAGTTGGGGGTTTGCAGGCTACCTTGTTGTGGGGCTTGAAAGCAGTTGACTTTCTGCTTTTCATTCCTTTTCTTCTGGCTATAGTTTGTTCAATTGTCCTTGATCTTCCCTGTCTTATAGACCCACTACATTATCATATAAGTCACTGAGCTTTAAAAAAAAATGAAAATGCAGGTTTAATTCCACAAGAAATTCTGTATTCAAGCTTCTGTTAAACACTCATTGCATGGCTTGTCAGTATAATTTTCAAATTTGAATGAGGCATTTTAAGTAAAGAGAAAAGCGCCCTCTATTTTGGAAAGTGTTAAAATTTGACCCTCTCAGTTGACAGAGGGCTCAAACTACTGTACATTGGAAAGTATGCCTGTATACAGTAAGTTGCACCCTCTTTCATTTCACACTGCAGTCCGTGAAATGTGGATATATTTCAGCACATCCTTTTATTGTGTCCTTTGCAGATTTTTCAGTTTTGTATGATTCTCCCTAAGTTTTGCACATTTTCCCTTGTAGCTTGTTTTAACAGAGAAAATCACAGGGATCTCAACAACAGAATAGTTTGGCAGCTTCCAATGTATTCTGAGATGAATGGAAAGTCCCCTTGGCTCAGTTTGGAGCAGAAGAAATGCCATAGAGAAGGCTTCTCATGTACATCATTTTTCAGCACTGTACAAATGTGAGTGTGAAATAGTGCACAAAAATGAATAAGTATGCCATTATGACAGAGTCAGATTTCTATAAATGGGACAAATGAAAACAAGAAGCAAGTGAATACAAAAGTTAGTAAGCATCACAACAGGAACACTGAGGCAAAATTTGGGTGGCAACTTTCACACTTGCATTCCATTAAGGCCTCACGATTCCATTAGAGTAATATTCTTGAGCGTCAAATGTCCACCCTCAAAAATGTAGTGCTATTAACTGCGGTTATTGAAGACCATATTTTGTCATGATAACCTGTCCATTGGGTAATGAAACTCCATGAATCTCAAAGAGAACATAAAAAAGTGTAGATGTTGAAAATTTTGGGTAAACTGAAGGTGATTTAGACTGTTTTTTAAATTCATATCACACAGTGACGTTTTCTGTTATGTTGAAGAGAATTAGGGGTGGGTGTACCATACCAAAACTTTAACTCCTTCTAGCTCAAAATCTGAACGGTCATGTTATAGAAATTTTGTAGTGCCATGATTGGCAAACTTCTCACCTTTCATATGAGGGGTAGCTCAAAATAGCTGTGAACTTTGACAAGGCTGC
The DNA here is from genome assembly GCA_029531755.1 of Holothuria leucospilota. Classification (NCBI taxonomy): domain Eukaryota; kingdom Metazoa; phylum Echinodermata; class Holothuroidea; order Aspidochirotida; family Holothuriidae; genus Holothuria; species Holothuria leucospilota. The sequence continues at coordinate 2,397 of JAIZAY010000385.1, forward strand.
AGGGGCCTCGAAACAGAGCTTATTTAGTGTGTAAGTCAATGGGAGAATTATTGGGGGTGTGAAGCCCTAAGGCTTTGTTTAGGTACAGTATACTGTAGGCTTTGTCATATCACATACATGTCCGGTAGGGAAATGTTACATACCTCCCCAAGCTTTAATAAGAAAGCCTGGGTGATCCACCTTGCTTATTACTTTCAAGCGTGCTAATTGAATTTCTTGCTCAGCCAGCCACTTGGCTGCTCAATTTTCTATGCTTAACGCTATTAATAGCATGCATTGCCAATTTAACAATGACTGCAGTCAGATCTGGTGGTAGTGGTTGCCGGGTTGTCTTCTCCACTGAAGAAGTCAAGCGAATAATCGGCTAATCAGCCATGCCCAAGATTGTTGATCACAGAGATTATGTTCGGTGATTGACATGCATGGAGAAGTTGGTCTTTAGACTTTAACCGAGATGTTCACCTTATGTCCACTTTAGGTTCCTACTAAGTGACAAGCCATGGGCCGTTTGAGGTCCATGACTGAGTAAAATACTGTACTGTGTAAGCCTACTGTAGTATACTGTATAGGCCTAGGCTTAGGCCTGCAGTAAGTTAGGCCTAGGCTAAGTTAACATTAGTGAATGTTGACTTTGAAAGAACTAGTACTGTACTAAGCCAATAAGCGAGTTCGGAGTTGAGCAGAGATTTTCTTGACGTCATGGGTACAAAGGTCCAGTGTACATGGATTTGTTGTTTACAATGTGTGACGTCTTACAGTCACTGTACGCTAGGCTGATCCATACATGTACAGTATCTGCCCAGTGTGTACCAGTACGTATTAGGTGCAAATGGTTTGTAACACTAGGCCAACTTCAAAATTGCTGGTCTTCTTTATAGTGCACTCCTTTCTATTTGCTGTGGCTATGGATGAGATTGTATGTAAACTATAAGAAGTAAGACTTGGGAATGTTAAAACTCTGAAGCATTTTTTCAGGAAGAGAGGACTTAAGATACGTATCCCATGAAAGTCCAATTTTGTGGGGTTGGAAATCTAACATTTTTTACAGGTTCAATATGGCATGTTGAACAGAAAGCTAGTGGCTTCTTTACTCATTTGCAATCTTGCATGGCAAACCAGATTTTATCTGGAGCTACAGTACCTGCAGATATTTTCAGCTGACATTTTGTTATTGTTGTAGTATACGTATGTGGTTACCACTGTTGCAGATCCGCAGTTAATTGAAAATATGTGTATAAAAAACATGGAAAAGAAGAGGTTTCTTTTCCTCTGTGCCTTTCTCTAGTTGTACTGTAGGCAACATGGGAATTATCTTGGAAATTAAAATACAGTACTGAAGGCTGCAGACAGAAAAAGTTGGATGTGAATAGGCACTGCAAAATTAACCCATGGGAAGTTGCATTGCAGGTAGTGATTTTGAAGGGTATGTGGGCTCATCTATTTTTTGTTAAAATGACCTTTGGCTTACAGAGTTAATCTGAGTACAGGGAACTCTAGCTGTGATATTGTTACAAAGAACATGCATTGCCATCCTGACCACTGCCATTTTCTATGCAAAAGAAGTCTTGCCAAATTTCTGTAAATTTTTGTTTGTCACATTTGTGTTCCAGGGCTTTCGCAGACCTTATGGCTGAGCATCAGCACCGCACTGAAGTACCGTGGACTGATCCTGCATGAAGATTGTTGTCCCTGTGTGTGTGAAGTCGGGAGACAGTAGCAAAATGAATTGAGGGACTGAAAAAATTTCCAAAGATACTCTGTGGTCTAAAGAGCAGTCCTTTGTAAGGTACAGTGTGTCCAGTTTGTCAGAAAACTGCATTTACATGCATGGTTGGTTATGCATAAACTTGGCTTTTATCTGACGTATTGTGTGGTCAACTACAGGTTGATATAAGGGGAAAAAAGTCAGCTGTGACATGACATGCACCATGTACTGAGAATTAATACTTAAATCAGCTTTTTCAGTTCCAGAAGGGAATTTAATTTCGTATTCTGCTATTGGAGGCTCGCATCACCAAATGTTACAATACTGTACCTACATTACCTTCATGTTCCTACTGCGAATACTGTCAAAAAATGGTGCCTACAGTATATAAAAACATTTTGCATGACTTTCTGTCACCATGCCATGATTAATTGTGCTGATGCTACTGTAGGTGGATATGAAACACTATATATTACAAGCATGAAGTCATTGTGAAATTGGATAGAATAAGCGTTCGGTAATTTGTTGCCGAATGGAATTATGGGGCACACAGTGGGATACACAAACCAAGCTCAGCACATACTGCACTGCGTTTCCTTGTTTTCTTGCAGTAGGTGCATATAACACTAAGCATTATGCTAATTACTTCTTTATAGCCCAACCGAACGAAACTACGGCAGAGTAAAATGCAAATTTCTATACCATATCGGCAATTTTGATACAGTCCACTGCACAAAACAATGCTTAAGACCCCTCCTTATATTATGGATGGATTAATAAAGAACAATTCAACAAAATTTTCAAGTAAACTTGAATTTAGTAACATGTGTTGTAGATGTTGAAGCGTTTTGTTTATCCCGACAATTTGGAGGATGTGCGCATGTGCATACACTAGCCCCCAAATCAAATTACCAAACTTGCTTATTGTAGGTGATGAATCGTTTTAGGATTTCATGAATGAGAAGTGTTGATATTTGGTACCTGATCAGCATAGGGGGTTGGAGACCTGCTTAAATTTTGTCCTCTTTTAGCTTAAAATACAAACAGTGATGGCAATTTTGTCAGTCGTGGCTATGGTAGTCCAACTCTTCAGTTTTTATTTGATAGGTGGCATGTTATGGCCTTGAACATGTTCACAGCCCTTGGTCTCGGGAGCAAAGTAGATGGTAGTGTACATGTATGTGGTAAAGTCAACAGCAAAATAAATAGTGCAACCTCTATATGAAGAGTGTTTTCTTTTTTTTTTTTAAATTTACATTGCTACTGCTTATATATAGCCTACCAGTTTAGGATAAATTGACTTGGTTACAGTAGGTGTGTGATTGTGATTTCAGCAAAATTAAGATCAAATAACTGTTTTTGAAATAATATGCCATCTTTGTTAGCTGGAGGTAAATTTTGGCACAAATGTTGCAATCACTTTAAATTTGCGTAATTCTTGTTAGTCTATTGCCAAAAGAAAACTTGACACTGGTGCTGGTCTCTTCAACTTTTCTATAGTCTCTTGTACAATATGCTGTATTTGTAGCAACGTTTAAATACAGTGCATTTGCTCTTTACCTCATGCTTGGCTAAACATTTATGTTACTAAGCACACTGTACATCATGTAAAATGTGTGAGTTTCAAGTTGCAGTGTGACCATCTTGAGATTAAGGATATACCAGTAAGTTTAGCAGGAGTAATCAGTTACTGAGGGTTGTCAAGAAGTTTGCTCAGAAAGAGTGATCAAGGTCTGGAGAGTTTTGGAAGCATGCAGCATGGCATAAATCAGGCTCCCTGTATGTCATGTAGATCATCTTGATATAGCAAAGAATTATAAAATGTAATTGTATGTCATGGGGTGAACCAGCTTACAGTAGCCTACAAGGGATCTTAGAAAATCAACAGTGCATAAACTAGCTGTCCCAGTATTGTCTGCTTCTAATTTAACCTTCAGCCATTTTCCATGGCCTCCCCCACCCCTCCCAAACATTGAATCTCCTTGGCAATCCTTAAGTCTCCTTGACAAATTGGACCCCCCACCCCTCCCCTGCACCAGTGTGAACAGCTTTGTCAAACAAGCAGTCTGTAGTTTTCGGCAAACATCAGAGTGGTTCTTTTGGGATTTCTTGCAGTGACCTGTAGTAGGATTGGGCTATTCCTACTGTAGGTTTCTGGAGTTTGGTACCTGCAACCTGAATAGTTGCAACCAGGGTTATAGCTAGCAAACAGTGAGTACATGGCGGCTACATTTTCTGAAGTGGTGGTTGTTTAAAGTGCGCAGCTTGGGGGAAAATTTGAAAAGTTTTGCATGCTATACAGTAATTAGTAGTGCTTGGATGCAAAATGGTGCTATATATTAATCAATATTTTGAGACCTGTAGGTTCCTGGAAATTCCTCATATATATATTATATCATAGTTCCCCTTTTAAATTGCTGGCTAGAGCCTACTGTACATCCCTGGTCGCAACTCTGAAGCTAGTGACGACTCCTACTTGGTATATTGGTTTCAATGCCATCATAACTGCCACCATATCTGATGTTATACTTTGAGCATCAATCATCATATACATAGACAAAATAGGGCCGCACGCAGTGTTTCCACTAAGCTGTTATGATGCGATTTTGACGCAATGATTTGTCAATTTGACGCACTGATATTTGTGGGAGAAATGAAGAAGGGTTTCAGATGCAATGTGAACAATGCATGCCCTACACATCCAAAATTCCACTATTTAACTGACATTTCTAGTGAGCCAAATTAAGGCAAGAGTGGGGGTGTTCAATTATTCACCCCATTTTGTCAGAAAATGTTAAAACTTTCATAAGCAGCCCATGGATTCAGTAGGAATATTGTCGTTTGTCGTGCTCAGGACGTACATACTGTGCATCGTGCTACATATATCCAGAAGTTGACTGTATTTATTTAAGTTTGAGTTACATGACCTTCACCAGTACCCTACTGTAGCTGGATGTCCTATACATCTTTGTAAGTATTGCATACATGTACTTGAATTTGAATCCTCTCAGACCTGAACCAAGGATATACTTGCATCTCCTTAACAGCAGCAAATAACAGGCCATGAGGAAGGCAGGAACTTTGAAAAGCTTGTTCCTGTACGCCCGTATGTTTGAACGTGAACAATCCATGTAATTGTCCATTGTATATTAGTTTCTCCACGGTTGGTTCGTGGAGGTTTACCATAGCTTCTAGTGAAAATTGCTTCCCCCTACAAAAGTGACTGCCCTCTAAAAATTTCTCTAGCTCCTTTCCCAATCAGTGGGAAACAGTAACCTCTTTGGAAAATATTGCCCATGCTTACTATGGGAAGAGGAAAGAAGCAAGAAACCTTCACTAAGTTGTCAAATTTTGCATCATTTAACACCTTAGTGGACAAAGTTTTTGAAGAGAGGGTGCAGACACATCCCTCCTTTCAAAATACTCCTTCAACGACTGCTTCTTGCTTGATTGCTGTCCCCCCGCCTCAAAGATCTGTGGAGAACACATGTGGCTGAAAGGAACCATGAAAGTGAACTACTGCACAGTGTTTATAAGCTGTTGAAATCGGTACTTTAAAGCAAAGATTATATACCATGAAAGGCAATGATGGCATCTGCCTTGTTTTCAGTTCAAGTTTTAGTTCGGCTGAAAACTTTCAGAGGCATTCTGATATCTCCAAATATCCCCCTCCCCATAAGCTGCCTTTTAATGTCCCCATCTGATGAACTACTGTACACCCCCCCGAATCTTGCCCAGCCCTTTGTACAACTCAGCTCTGTAGTGAGCACATCTGAAGGGGGCAAGATCTGAAGTGGACAACACGGTCCCACATTAAATCCATGTGACTCAGTCCAAGTATTAAGCCATCTAGCATTAGCTATTGCTAGAGTTTATTGGTGAGACTGAATGGTTTAATAACGATTTAAGGTATTTTCTCTGTATGCCATGTTGGTGAGTTTTAAACGCAATATTTCCCTTTAAGTTTCTTTCCTGTATAGGGTGTGTGTGTTGTTGTTGCCACTATGCAGCAGCAGGTAGTGGAGACCTGCAGTATTAGTAACTTGTAATAAGGCCTAGACTAGGCCTATCATTAGGACTACATAGGCCAAGGACTAGGCTGGGGAACTGTATCATGTGATCACCTTCATCGGGTACCTGGATACCTGATGGGTAATGGCATTCTGGTATCCAGGTAGGAATTTTCTACCCTGTAAAAGCACTGACAGATACTGTAGGAGGCCAAAGGCCCTTGACGATTATGTTTTGCTGGGTAGGCCTTTAGCCAGCGATATGTCTCGCCATCTTTGAGACAGCCAAAACTTTATGTAGACCGCCAAAGTTACTAGGGACGTCTTCAGAGACAGGCAATAAAAAAGCGACGGTGAAAAAAAAAGGTAAAAATAAAAATAAACACAAGTCACAGGCAGCTAGGCTACAGAAGAGCAGCGAGATACATTAGTTGGAAGCATGACTTTTGCATTTTGTATGCTATATAAGGACTTGGTTCCAGGGGGCTTCGCCAGGAGCCCCAGGGTAAGCTCCAGGACCCTGCACTGTAAGGCTGTTGCGCTCGTGCTGTGATGTAGCTGGTAAGTGCCCCCCCTCCCTCCTCTGATTATGCCAGTGGCCTGCACAAACTGGTGGCATTTATATACTTATAAGTCTACTACAGTTTCAATTCTCATCCCTATCCATCCCCTTATGGGCAACGTTATGCAGGAGGATAAACTACTTATCCCTGACAAGGTCCAGGTGAGAAAATTAATTGCCAGGTCAACAGTGTGTGCATTTACCAGCCAGGCCAACGTGAATTTGTTTATGTAGCCCACCACGTTAGGGCATACATATGGACCATGATTGTGCTCAAAATTAACTTAATAAGGGAGGACTTGAGAAGGGTTGAGTGACTGCAGCATTGCTGCTCTAGTTTTACTTGAATGGTAGTTATATAAGTCCCACTGTTTAAACTCAAAAGCTTTTTTTTTTGTCTTATCATACTGTAGTTGTCTTCTGATATTTTCTTTCAGATATTTTGAAGCAAGAGTGGTAGTGTCCACCCCATTTTGTCAGAAAATGTGAAAACTCTCATGAGCAGCTACCTGTGGATTTGGTACGAATGTTGTTGTTTGTTGTGCCCATGCAGGACAGACTATAGCCTACATTTTGCTATCCAAAAGTTGACAGTTTTTGAAGTTTGAGTTACATGACCTTCATCATTACCCTAGCAAATAACAGACCTTGATGAAGGCAGGAACTTTGAAAAATTGTACCTGATTGCCTACCATGTTTGAACTTGAACAATCCATGAAATAGTCTCTACATCAGTTTACACGAGGGGTATGGGAGAAGTGACCTGCCTTCTGGTGAAAATTGGTACCCCCTACAAAAGTTACAAAAGGTTTCTCTGGCATGCCTCCCTCCCACCTCCTCAGTTGAAATCAGTATTTAAAGCAAAAAATGTGGCCTACAATGAAAAGGCATGTCATCCAGCTGCCATGTTTTCACTTCAGTATAGAGGTGGGTCTTTTTTTTAGGGGGGGGGGGGTGGAGGGACTTACATGTAGTACTGGCCACTTTCTCTGCCCAGTGTAGAAACTGATGCATGCAAACAAGATGTCAGCATGGCAGCATTTTAATGCACGGTGGCATTGGTCATCTCTTGTAAGGAAAAGACTTGAACTTTTGGAGGCAGTTCATTAATAGCTGTGTAGAGGATGGTATATTCACCCAACTTGTCACCAAGAAGATGCAGATTTTGTGTTGAACTATATTTTGCAAGCAGCTATTGAATGATCATAACACATGAATTGTTTTATATTATACTGTTGGGAATATCAGTTGGAAGTGAGTACAAAACATGGAAAAGAAGAGACTTGTCCTCTAGCTGTGCCTTTCTCTAGTTGAACTCTAGGAAACATGGGAATTATCTTTGGAAGTTTAAATGCTGTAGGCTTTTGTAAAAGCTGGATGTGAGTAATCTACCCAAGTTGGTAGTTGCCCCTATTGAGCACTCTACTGGCCAAATTGGTTCTCAAATGGCCTTTTACTGTATCACGGATCCATGCTATAATTCACACAGTGGCCATACAGTACCTTAGCCAAACTTGTCTTAACACCGGAAGAGAGTACTGCTGTAGCTGATCAATGAATTATGTGCAGGGATGAATAGTAAAAGCAAAATTTTGGATAATTTATGCTCTCAAGTGACACGATTTTAATCTTCAAGTGAATCAGAGCCTTTCTGAGGAGGACTAATTTTTTAATGGGGATGCCTCGATTGTCATGTTAGATCTATCTTCGTAAAGAAATGACTTTCTATGGCTCAACAGAGCTAGTCTGAGTATAGAAAACTGTGATGTTGGTACAAAGAACATCTTTTCACCATCCTGACCTCTGCCCTTTTCTATGCAAAAGAGTAAAGTTTACCAATTTGTTTAAATTTGTTTGTCACATTTGTGTTCCAGGGCTTTAGGTGCAGACCTTATGGCTGAGCATCAGCACCACACTGAAATAGACTGATACTGAGACCTACATGAAGATTATTATCCTTATCTGTGTGTTGGAGGGAGAGACATTAGCAAAATGACTTGAGGGACTGAGAAAAAAATGACAAAGATCTAGTAAGCATCCCTTTGTGAGGTATGTCCAGTTTATATAATAAGCATCCCTTTGTGGGGTATGTCCAGTTTATCACACAACTGCATCTATATTCTTAAAGAAAATGCTGCTTTTGAACAAAAAAATCAATCTTTGAGAGCTGAAAACAAATTTTGCTAAATGCATGTGAGTCTAGTGCCAGAAGAATAGCTGATCAGTATACTGGTCAACTTTTGCATAAGCTCTGGCACATTGCTTGTGTGCATATCAGTGCACCTGCTATTTGCATTTTGCGTGCTTGACCAAATTAATGTAAGCAGAAATTGATTCAATCAGGGTGTACCAGCATGTTTGCAGTCTGTAAAAGCAATCGGAGTGTGGAGAGTTTTGAATGTGGTTTAGAACAGGCAGACAATTTCACTCTGAGAGAAGCGAAACTAGTGTAAAGCCAAGAGAAAAACTTCACCAATATTTCACAATGGCCTCAAACATGGGAATATACAACACTTGTACACTTGTACCCACTTTTACACTTGTACCCACTTGTACACTTGTACCCACTTGTACACTTGTACCCACTTGTACACTTGTACCCACTTGTACACTTGTAGCCACTTGTACACTTGTACCCACTTGTACACTTGTAGCATGTCCCCTCAAATCTTTCTCAACTTAACATTGGCAAGTCCATGAAGCCCAAGTCTAACATAGTAGGAAGATTAGGAACATCAGGAATAGCCAGTGGTACTACTTATTAAGCACCACAAGTCATGATTTGCTTGAGCGCACATTGTGCTGATGTATCTGGAGGTTTAGCACCTTGTTTTGATGCAAGTGATAAATTGTGGTCGCCTTATTCAAGACTTTGGGCCAAAAGTACTTTCATGTGATGTTTACTGAATGCATTGTACTTCCAAAGAACATTTTCACGGAAACCACGGCCATATTGCTTACGGTGCACAACCAGTTCCGCAAAATAGTGCAATTGTGACTTTTTGTATATGCAATTTGTATGCATCATTCTCGATTGGATACTTCTACTTTTGCCTGTGATTACATTATTTCCAAGAAGGTAAAATATTATCCCTTGGCCATAAGGCTTATTCTGACGTGTTAAGGTAACTTACAGGTTTAGGGGGTTTCCTCAATGACAGGGTTTCGAGCGTCTAGGCCGAGCACTTACATGGGTAGGCCTATGCGAGTGACATATCAAAAATCTGTTACAGTGATTAATTCTTCAGTCCTTGCACAGAATGTGTATAAGCTTAAAAGTATAGGCCTAAAATATCCTGGACTGATATGAAATTGTAATATAACCACAGTAGGGGAACTAGCACACATGTTAACATTCGGGTGGGGATAGGGGCCCGGATGGAGGCACTTAAGTGGGGTGGCTCGTACATTGGCACATATATTACATATGGCTCATTTCAATGAGAAAACTTGGGATAATATGCTCAGAAAATCTGATGCTGTGAAGAGTTATTTTACCTCAGATTTTGCCAGCATGGGCATTGATGTAGGTCTACATAGATAGGTTACCTAACTCCATCTCAACCGATCTCCAGGCCCTTGGCCCTTATGCGACCTGTACGGAAACAAAATTCCCTAAATCTTGGGAAAATTCATAAGTAGTAGTGCATGGCTGTATGGACCTTGTACATACTGCGAAACTGGTAATGCATAGTGCACAACATGGTGGCAGTTTCTGTGAAAGTGTTTATCCAGGTGTACATTTAGTACTAGTACTACATGGTTTGACTCCCATGCTGGAAGTTTACTGGCCTGTTTGTATCAGTATTATACTGTGTGCTGCAGTATATGTATCAGATGTACAGTAGGGCAATTTGTGCATTGCAGTGCATACCTTCACATGGAAGACATTTCTTAGAGTTTTGATAGCAGGCAAGGTAATTTCCTTTCATAAGGTGAACATTTCGGTTAGTCTGAAGACCATCCTCTCCATGTTGATCACCGAAAATAATCTCTGTAATCAACAATCTTGGGCATGGCTAATTAGCCGATTATTCGCATGACTTCTTCAGAGGAGAAGGACAGGGCGACCACTAGCACTGACCAGTTCTTGCTGCAGTCATTATTAAATTGGCATTGCATGTTATTGATAGTGTTAAGCAAAGAAACTTGAGCTGTCAAGTGGCCGGCGGAGCAAGCAAATCAATAAGCACGCTTGAAAGGAACTTCCTTTCAAGCGTGCTAATTGATTGAGCAAGATGGATCACCCGGGCTTTCTTATCAAAGCCCGGGGAGGCATGTAACATCTCCCTAACGGACTTGTACGCAATATGACACATGCTGAGTTCTTTCCCATCTGGCATACAGTATGTATACTGTACACTTCACGTGTACCATTCCTATGTAAAAACTTCTAGCCTGCCGGGTACAGAGTTGTAGACACAGTTTCAAACAATTTTAGCAGTAGATGGGCTGTTCTTATTTGGTAATGTGATGCAAACCTTATGATATTCTTGTGCAACATGTATAGCCAAAAGCATCTAGGCAGAAGGAAATTTTAATTCTTTGTCAAACAATGGATTTGTTTTTTGTCATTTACAGGTGTCAGTTTGAAAGCATATACTGTATCTTGGCATTTCTGTGGGGAAGAGTGAACTCGTTTGCAGAACGATCGTATGTTTCCATTTCCACTAGGACCATCCAGCAATAGATGTGAAGTGAGTACTGCACCTCCTTATCCCCTTTTTTCTATTTTTGATACCACAAGGATTTTGCAATTGCTGATGGTGACTCATCTTGGAGACCTTCAATAGCAATTTCATCTGTAGTATGCTTTCTTGTAACCCCCACATTTTTGCTAACACTGACAGTTCCTTACCAGAAAAGGTGAACTTGCAACTTTGTTAGAGCCTGAGAGCCAACCTCTTCTTGTGAACCACCCAGCTCAGTTAATCCTTTTGATAGATAAACTTGGGTACGGTTAATTAGGCAACTGTTTGTGTGACTTTCTCAGTGCAGGGCATGGCGACCATAAGCCCTCTTTGTATTCTTCTGAAATCAGGGGAAATGCTAGCTGTCTCACTTCCCCATGCCGCGAACAGCCCCGATACGAGACTTCACAAAAATATCCGCCGATCGGCGGATTTCTCGGCACTTGTTCAGCGGCAACCTCTCTGATCTCTGCAACTTATACCTCTCCCTCCAACCGCAGAGATAAGACCCATTCACTCGTGAATAAACAAGCCAGCGTGCATACAACCTGAAAGTCTGCCGAGTGCCGCTGAGAGCTACGGTGGCTAGGCTCTTTACTTGGAAAAGTGTAATATCATTACGCCCGTGATGTGACAAATCCACGCCACACTTTGTTTATGAAATGAGGAGATATTATTATCATTATGTTGACAGAATGATATTCGTATTACCAGTGCGCAACTTTGGAAACGCTCACAGTGATTTATATTTTCAGACTTCGAAAATTGGAGAATTAAAGAAACCTCTTTGTTTGCGTAGGAACATTGTTCCTCACAGGCTCAAAAGTTCCTGTGGTACACGCATGCTATCGGTTAGCGTTGTGTTACTAGTGTTCGGTCACACAGTCACACTATAGCCTTGCTAGTTATTATCACTGGACCTGTTGGAATTTTTTTTGTAATGATCTGCTAACTTTTGCACCTCCGGAGGGAATGGAATTCAACATTGGAACTAAAATACAAGCAATAGATGAGCTAGGCCGTTGGGAAAATGGCAAAATTATCGCCGTGGACAGCAATTCGTTCGAAGTAAAGTTTGACGGTTGGGGAACGGACTATAATGTCTTTGCAAAGGCCGCGGAGGTCCGGAAGCCCGTCGACATCTTTACTAGTGAAATAGGTAAGTTAGCATTCAGTCATGATAACTAACGTGTAAATGTAATGGAGTCATATTTAGTGGAAAGAGGCGCCCAGTTTCGTTGGTGAGGCTATCGGTATAGGCTAGGCTTACAGTACAATAGGCTTAGGCTACTGGCGACCGATCCACGGCCTAAAAGTTATACGGCTTGCCGTCTTATCAGTGTCAAATTGAACGTGGTAACCTAGCCTAGCCCTAGGGCCTAGCTGTGTTGTTTAGGTTAGCATACTGGTTAGCTAACGCTAGCCCAATTTACACTAGGCCTAGCCTAACCTGAGTAACGTTCAAATAACGTTAGGCATGCCGTTTTAATGTAGCACTAGCAGTAGCCGGTGATACCGGGGACTAACAGTAGGCTATAATGTTGCTACTTAGCAAGTTAGCAGGGTTTCCAATATTGTCATCAAGGGCCTAGGCCTATGCATATTTTAAAAACCAAAACTACGAAATATGGCATTTTTTAAATGGTGATGTGAGCAGAATTTTTTAAAGAAACGCCAAACAGCATTTGGAGTAGCCTAACGTTAGGGCCTATTTGGCGTTTTTACGTTTGTCTGTCAATTTTCGTTAGGCAAAAAATGCATGTTTTCCCTCAGTTTCCCTAGGTCACTGTCGAAAACAAATTGTATATTTTGTGCCTCGAATTTAACATGTAGGCCTAGACCTAGGCCTATGCTCTACTTGAATGAAAAATCTCAGTCAGTGTTCAAAAAATGCACGGTTAGGTTAGGCTCTTTGAAACCTTTTTGTGATCTTTACACATTTTTTTCAGCAACGAGCGTGCTTTTTTTTGACCATACTGAAAGCCATTACCTCATAGAAAATCTGGCAATCCTGGTACTTAGCCTGCCCAAGCTAGGCCTAGTCCAGCAATAGGCCTTACAGGCCAGTGTCGTCCGACGTCTTGTACTGTGTAAGCAGACTGTTGCTAGTCTGCCACTCCGATTGAGTAGGCCTAGGTCAAAGCTATAAGGATTCATTAATATGGACAATGATTGAAGAGGGACTGTAGCCTAGCCCAAGAGGTCTAGGCTAGCTTAAACTAGCAAACTAAACTAGCAGGGCAAATAAAACTCCATTTGGATAGGTGCAGCGTTTCCCATTGTCACAACTTTCACCATTTTTCCTCCACTAGTATTTCCTTGTGTCATTGTATGTTATTTATTTTTTCATTGTAAACCCTCCGAGGAAGATTAAGTCTGATTAAGTCTTTAGCCCGGCCAACCCTAGTTCACCCTTTTGATTTTTTTTTTTTAAATTAAAGTAAAAAGAGTGTGATTGCAGAATGCCCCTCACATGTAATCTCTGTTTGAGAAAATGTAAGGCTGTACAGTCCAGGCAACAAATGTCATTTAAGAACGACTCAAATAGGCTTCACCACATAGTTTGAACCTAACCTGTATCCTTGTAGCCTCTTAAAGATAAATCGGAGTAGGTATATAAACTGAAGTAAACACTGCCCATCGTCAGGGAGCAAAAACACATTGCGATGCGATGACCGCTCCCTCACTGGTGCCGATCTTTCCTAAAATGCATAAAATTTTAAGCACAAGTTGTTCTTTAGAGGTAATATATGAAGCACAAGATTGCATGTAAAGGACACCTTTTTTTTCAAAAACAGTAGCTTGGTATTGTAGATGGTCGTCACAGAAACATTGTGCAAGCTTAAAAACATATGTGCCCTTAATTTCTTTTTTATTTGTTATATCATTCTTGTGTTCAGCTTAAGTGTGGAGTACCTATGAAAACAAGCAGTAGCAATATAGCTTTATTCATTGGGCAATCAAACATTGCTTGAGTGTTGTAGCTTTCTTAAATTACAAGAGACTTACTTTAAAAGGTATCAGTCGTCTGTTTTGGACGCTAGTTTTTCAAAACAAAAAGCCATTCTACAGGTAGTACTCATAGCTGTGCAAAACAACTTCATCGATTTGTGGTTGTTTTGCCCAACTGCCAGCTTGCTCCGACAGTTAACCCCTAATAAGCCAGTTTGACTCAAGTGCTGCCCAGTTCGCCCCCTTAATATTAACTTGAAAAATACATTGGAGATTGCTGAGAAAAAAGATTTGCAGCAAATGTCTAAATGTGGGAAGTTTTAGTAAAGAGCATAAAAACCTGATATTTGCATATTTGATATTTGATATATAAATAATATATACCACATACATGTATACTGAAGTGGTATTTGTATGTGTATAAGATCCATCCACAATATGCACTTATGCAGCAATTTTTTCATCAGTCTATTGTACTTCAACATTCAAATAGCTTCCACTGCAATTAAGCTACCCTTGGTGTAAATTATATTGGAATGTAAAGTTTATAGTGGTCAAGCATATTCTTTGTGTTATCATCTCTTTGAAAGATGGCTCTTTCTAGCAAGTGTTGGGAGCAGTTGAAAGGTATGTTTCCTGGAGGTAACAAAAGTTCACCATGGAGATACATGTTTAGTGGGGAATGTGTCACTTACAATATACTGTAGACATCACATGTCCATCCATCAGTTCCGGGTGGACCCCTGCTGGGCTTCTTGCTGGGCCTCAACAGGGCTAGCCTAGTTGAGGTGGAGGCGGGACCCATTGGGGGTCCATCTGGACTAGCCCAGTAAAACTGCTGTCAGACACTAGCCAGGCTCAGACAGGCGCATAGCTACGTTGGGTTGGGCTTGCAAGATGTTTTTCCTATGCCCCCAAAATTGTGTGTGTTCTAATAAAATGTGTAAGAATTAAGGTTGGTGATCAATGTCGTGACCCCCCATTTGATACCTAGGCCCCCCTAAAATTTCATGCTAGCTATGCCCCTAGGCTCAGTGGCTTAAGGCTTGAAACGGGCTTAAATTCAGTTATATAGGTTTGTAGGGTATGGCTAGTTGTCAACGGATCCCAGTTCGGCCCATGTGGGCCTATGCAGGGCATGTACTACTGCATCCCATATTGGCTTAAAAGGCAAATAATGCTAGGTTGTCCATACTTTTCCATTGTGTGTATTTACTGTAGTTTAGTTTCACCCTTGAGGGACCATACTGTAGGTGACTGATGTGTGAACACTGCACCTGCAGATATTGTATAGACACACATTTATTTGTTATAAACTGTTCAACTGGAAATGCCTCATGGATTTGCTTGAGAATTGTATGTTCAAGTGTTTATTGATATAGTATACAGTATTTTCTTGGAAACAGAGCGTATTTGGTATGACATATATTAATTTTTTCCCTTGAAAAAAATAACACAAGTGTGCTACATTATTGTTATTGTCAAGAAGGTAGTATTCATACACATCAAAGAATAGTTTGTTTCATCCTAGTTAATACTGTATTTAGAACACAGCAGAGTTAGAGTTGGAAAACTTGTAAAAGTGCATTGTTCTTTTAACAAGATATCATTGAAAAAGAATTCAAATTCGTATGTGATTCATGAAATGTTTTCTAAAAATTATGGCAGCATGCTTATGTCTCTCTTTGAACTTGAACCTCACCATGAATTAATACAAATTCCCAAGCCTTGCTGTCTTGTTCATCTACACCTTCACTGTGGGCTTACTTTGTCACACATAAAGCAGTGAATTGCTGTTTGACAATGGCAGCTTCAAAGAAGGAAATTGTCTACACAGCTGACTGCAGACCTGTGTAAAGTGCACAATAGAATTTCTTTGTTGTACAAAAGGCTTCAGTTGTCAATTGCAATAAACTTCCTGTTTGGATATTACAGTAGGACCCTACACAAAAGATCACCGTGTTACCACCTTGGATCAACTCCCTGCTTGGCCATGTATCAATGATTTGAGGATGAGTTACTAAGATCAGAGAGCTAGTACAACTCCCTGCTAAGATACAGTATATATGTGTACAGTACATCATTATATAGTGTACTGGCCTACCTATATAGAGTATAGAATGTAAACTGTAGCCTACTGTAAAGGTGAAAGGAAAATTTTCATGGAAGAACACTGGCTGGCAATGGCATGTTTAAAATTCATACAGTTACAGCATAGCACAAGACCCTCACCCTTTTACAGAGGAAGGTATAACTTTAATGGTACTTAAGTTATGAAGGAAACAGTTCCATTTCCTGCAAGAGGATTTTAATGGCTAACTTACAGTGGGGATATGTCACAATATTAATCAGGCCTCAAACTTAAAAGTTCATAGCCCAGATACCACAACTTGTTCAAATTCTGTCAATTAATGTTCAAGGCAGGCCCACACTGCACCGACCAGACTGGGACCTGATGCAACTGAAGCTGTGACTGATAGTTGTGTCAGGTCTCAGTCAGATCAGTACAGTATCGTTGAGTAGGCCCATGCGGCATTTATTGTTGCTTTATACTTACCTTACCTATTTCGGGGAATTCACCTTTTTTAACTAAGAGGAAATCCTCTTCTGCTGTCAATTAGTGCCACTATCATGAATAGTGTGCAGTCGTTTGCTTTTTGTTTTGTAATTGCATGCGGCATGCAACTTGTTTTTTTTTTGCAGACTTCCAGTAGGACCTACCTTACTTATCACAATAACCACATGAGTGCATGAAACAATTGCAGAATATTCCATGCTTTTAAACTGAAGTAAATTGTCCATGCATTGTCTAGCCTGTGGCTATAGCTTCTGCATGCCAGATTTCTACACACTTGTGTGCAAATGCATGGTGTATGGAAGCTGCTATAGTTGGCCCATGAAATCTTATTTGTTGTAAAAGGATTTGCACATCAGTCAGTCAGTGCACATTTCCAGTAACATTTGCATAACATGTGGAACCTACTTAAAAAGAGCCATTGACCCCACACTATTGTTGTATTAATTAGCGTTACTTGCATAATTTTGTTTTACAATGTTTCTTTTCTTGTGAATTATTGCTGCCACTGATATTGCTATCCTAACCTTTTTGTATTGCTGAGCTGAATCCAAGGGGGGTGGGGTGGGGAGGGTAAGGGGTAAAATTTGCACACTTCAATTAAGGGACTACAGTATTACAACAAGATGAAAAGTATTTTGTTTGCATGGGAGAGGGATTCATATAGTCAGGATGGTTGCATATGAAGTCAAAATTAATTAGCCTTGACTGCAGTTACAGTTGGCCATAGGCCTAGCGTAGTAGCATGTGATGAAAAGCAATTGTAAACAGTCCTAAACAAATGACCAAGAACCCATAACTAGCATTTGCAAGGCAGTGGATAAAGGAGCAAGGCATGCAGAGAGCATACCAGAACCTTATAATACTGGATTTACATCTAGGTATATGGTACCCACCAAAACAAGGAATGAATTTACCTGGAATTTTTAATTCTGAGCTGATTTCTAATTAAGAAAACCCTTGCTTTATTTCTCTATTTTTTGTTTTTGCTATAGTGCTGATGGGCATGCAGCATCTTACAGACAGGGTACTCACTGTAAAAGCTCCAATAACTTCCTTCTTGTTCATCTCTGTCCATGGGGGCTGCCATTTTGCTTTTCTGCATACATGTGCACCTGATTTCATAATGCTTTGTCATTGGTTACACGTTAAAATCATTCAGCAGTCTGCAGTCGAGTTAGTACTGTACCACTAGGCCATATGACCTAACTCAAGTACAGTGCAAAGTACTCTAACTTCACAGAAAATGTCAAACATGTTTGATATGTTCAGTTTAGTTACGACATGGAATGACTATCAGATTACAATCGATCGGGCTGGGAACAAAATTTGGTGCACACTGCACTGTGACCTGACATGTTTTCAGTGGTGTCACAGCTGGTTCAGTGCAGTGTGCGCCGACCAGTGAATGATGTAAAATGCACCCATTTACGACTTGCATAAAAATGTGCAATGACATACTTCCTGTCCATGTGGTCATAATACAGGTATAAGCAGGCAGGATAGAAAGTTTGTTACAGTAGGCATACGGTAGGTAAGAAGGGCCAAAGGTAAATTTGGCAATTTATGTTTTGAAGCTATTGTGAGAAATCTCATACAGTATTGTTGAAGTTTATAAATAAAATTTGTCCAGGCTGACCTATAGAGTAAGGATGGATTTCAGAGTTCAGACCACCTCTTGTATGTATTTTCAATGTACAGATGCTGCATCAAAGGCTAAAAGGAAGAAAGGTACAGGGGTTGGAAGGAGTCATCTCTCAATACTACACACTTTGGTGGCTGGAGACCATGTATTTTGCAGCATCGATGAAACCCTTCTCAAGGCAACTGTTAAAGTCATCGACAGGTTTCTCCGTGAGGTAACGGTGCGAATTGAAGGTGAAAGCGAAGATAGAATTTTAAATGTCAAAAGAATTGTCCTAGAGGAAAGAGAAGGTATGTTACAAGTAAAATTTACCCATTTTCTGGCTCAAAGTATGGTAATCTACTTATTATACAACCCTTATCTTAGTGTAGCAAATCATGGCCACTACATAGAGAGCTGGTAGGACTATTTGTGTACATGTAGACCAGTGTTCTAAGGCGCAGGATTGCATGAATCCCGCTTTTGTCTTTCGAATCCCACACAAAAATAAATCTTATGCGGGAAAATCCCACACACTTTTCTACAGCTGAGATCATAACTTCAATTATAATACACACATTAAATTGTAATAGTATCTTTACCAAGTGATAAGCCCCTCCTTGATTTTGAAAATCCCTCCCAAAAAATTTTTAGAAAGGGAATTCCCTCCCATGTTCAATTCCTTAGCGTGAACACTGATGTAGACATTGCAAAATTTAATATATTACAGTCAGTCTGTGAAGGGTTGTTCTGGATATATATATACTATCGATTCTGAGACAATTTTAAAAACCTAATAAAATAAACCAATGACATTTTTAGAACAACACTCCTAATAACGACTGTCATTAATATTACCGCAAAAGTGTAAAAACACATTTGGAGAGCTGTGTTTCTTGTTTGTGACTTGCTAGGTTAAATGTTTTTTGTGATTGTTTATATACCATCATAGATGATCATACAGTAAGTCCGGGGGGGGGGGGGGGGGCGTTCGCATGACTGTAGGCCGGGGCCCCTTTAAGTACTAGATTGCAACACTAGAGAACTGGATGCAATTTTTGTCACATGGGGACTAAATACAACCCTAAAACCATCCCTTTTAGTGGGCATTTTGTAGTTGGGTAATTCCGTAAAGTACTAAACCAAAATCACATAACTGGCTCTTATAATCACTGGATGCAGTTTCAACTTGACTTTTTTTTATGTTACCCTATGAGTTATGATGTGAAATTTATTTTTATGTTGATTTTGGAAATGTGCATGATATGTGCTACCTATAAGTGCGCAATTTAAAGCACTTGTTACTTGGCACTTGATAATGATAAATTATTGTACCTGCATTAGGCCCCTATTTAAAAGTAGACAGGTAGTACTTAAAGTCTGACAAATTTAATTAAGGTTGTACTCGATCAATTTTTAATAATGCCATGTTTTCTGTAAGAGACATACATTTTCTTAAATTTTTGCACACGTCATAGAAAAAATGTACGCCCATCACAGTGACATTTTTGTAAATGTGGCAAGAATGCAGTAAAAACTTCAACTGACTTTTAATGATATGTGTAGATTGAAACCTTCTTTAGAACATGGATAGTAATTTTAACTGGTATTCTGTTTCAAAACACAGCAAACTTTCAAATCACACTTGCACGTTGAAAATGTGACATTCTCTGCGTCGTCCATCTCAGAGGGCTAATTTCAATATTTCTCTGGTATGGTGCAGAGAACAGGAACTGAAACTATGTAAAAGTTTAGTATTGTACAAGATAGATGTTCAACAAAACCCAAGTAAAGTCTAACCTCCTACCTTTAGCTGTTGAGAGAGAGAGAGATGAACAAACTCTCTGAAATGTACGTCTGTCTTTATGGAATTTTCCAGTTGGTAATAAAAAATGTACTGTATTGAAATGTTACATGAAAGGTGTTCATTCTCTTTTCCACAGACCAAAGGTGTGAAAGGAAGCGGAGAAAAGTCAAGCAAAAGACTTGTGCAGAAAAAACACTCAGACCTGAGCAAAGTGCAGAAAACGATGACACAGGTAAACATATGAGATAAAGAGCTCTTGTGGATAATCAAGTTTCACTGCATATTTCAACTTTACAAATACTTTTGTGCAGTGGCATGCTTAGGTTTGGGGGGGGGGGCATTGCAACCCCGGCCCAATGATGCCGATTTTTTTTGCTTAAGTAGCTAAAATACGTAAAATTTTGGACACAAATTTAACCTCAGAAGGAGCGTAGCTCCAACTTGCATGTAAGGACACCTAATTTTTCAAAAAAAATTAGATGGAAGGGGAACACCTGTCCACCTTCATAGGAGTGTCCTCCTTCCCTAGGCCTGCAGGGATCATAGAACATACTGCATAACCCTCTATGAAGGGCAGTGTTTACTATTCATCAGTACTGACAGTAGTTGCATACATATTAATCTGTGTGGTATGGCATAGACAAATTCAACTTTGCAATCTGGCCCTCTCAAGTTTTTGTAAGGTGCATGGGCAAGAGCAGCTCCTAAGTTTTCCCTTTTGGAATATAAAAAACACATGATTTAAAGAGGGATACTCATCACCCTAGGATTGACTTATACTTGGGGTTAAGCAAAAGTCTCAATTGGTGACTGCTCTTTGATTGACATCAGAGTTACAAATTTTAAAGATGGAAAACTTTCATATCACAGCATGCATATGGCATCTATCCCAAACCAGGGAGTTGCGAACAACTCGCTGCCCAAATATATATAGGGTTAGCCATAGGGTTCCAAATGCAGGTGATAACTGCTCTTTGACTGACATCTTTCAAACAACACAGTTTCTTAAATTTGTGGTTGGTCAGCAATGACTTGTACTGTCACTTGTGTTAACAATTAAAGGCATATTTCAGTGACTTTTTATAAGAGTTTCATGTGAATGAGAAAGATATTCCAGTTAATGCCCTCCAAACCAGTGTCAGTATACTCCATTCTTTAAATTCAACCCACTCATTTTGAAGAGGTGTTAGGTTTGTTAAAAAGTGCCTCTTGCTCTCATCAAAGTCACAGAATGTTATGTAAAGTGGGCACATTGTCTCGGGTTCCTTTTGTTTTTCTTAAAAATTGAATGACCTGTTTGACTTTGAAATTTAGCCTTTGGAATGTCTGAATATCTTTCCACATAGACTCACATAAAACTACACCATATGTGTGGTATAACAGATTAAGTTGTTAAATGATTCCTACAGTGGCATCAATATCATAAATTCAGTGCTATATTAATGTGCCATGATGACAACACAAATTTCCATAATGCACTTTACATGGTGAAAAATAGGATTCCTTTCAAAATTAGTATGTTCCATATGCTACATGCTATTGATCTTGAGATGCAGTTTTCACCTGCTCAAAGAGAAAATTTGTTTGCATTTTTTAAGCTCATTGAATTTCTGTCTCTGTCAAATCTCTTTAAGCTCACACACACTGTGTTTGAAATTACTGCCTCGAGAAGAAGCCCAGTGCAAGCTGTTTTTTTTGGGGGGGGGGCTTTGTCTTAGAGATGTACTAGACAGAATGTTTGGTTTAAATGTAAGGAGGGGCTAAAGTTAACTTGCTAGGGAGAATTGCTGTTGTCTGGAGTAAGAATGTCTTTAAGGTTAGTCAAATAACTTAAAGTCGGCCCATATATGTTTTATATAAGCACCCAGTTTGCACAAATCATACTTGTCTGGTTATTAATTGTAATTTGTTCAGAACCCCTTTCCACAGCAGCCAGCCCATTCTTGACCCCCACCATCTACACACATGCCTGTGGCTGACTGCTTTGAATCAATTCTTAAACTGTAATAGAGATGGAAGGACATTTTTTTTTTCACAGTTTAACCTTTAAAATTTTCTGTGCAGGTATTGAAGATGGTACAAGCTTCTTCTCTACCACAGGAGGAGATGGTTCAGTCATCTGTTGCGGTGAAGTGGTCCGTATCATGGCAACTACACTGGAGATGCTGGTGTCATCAATTCGAAAGAAAGGAACTGGTTTTGAAGTTCATGGATGCCTTTTCAGCTGTGGTTTGTCAGAAGATATAAAAATAGCAGTACCTGCTGAGAAGATTGCTAAAATATGTAAGCCATTACATGTGACTGCAAAGGAGAAAAAAATTGTAAAGGAGTGGCAAAGCAAAGCATTTACAGACTCACTAAACTTGAAAATGTCGAACTTTCAGTACAGAAAATTAGTACGGCAGCAGGAACTCAAGAATGCAATTTTAGTAGAAGTGCAAGCAGCATTACGTAGTAAGTTTTCAAAAAGACGGTTCTCACTCGGCATTAGTTCTTTAGAAATAGATTTAAGTTTGTTTAAGTTAGATTTTTTTTCTAAGCGGCATGCTAAGTACTCTTATTATGATGACAATCTTTGGCAACTGGATAGCCTTTTAGGTGACAAGTGGGATATTCTTTTCAAGGATAACATCCTATCATTTGTCACCCAGATTACTATTTCATTGACAAAGCAAAACATTCTTCAAGGTTCTATCAGCCGTGCTCAGAGCTATGACAGTGTGGCTGTTGACAAAAATTACAGGACAGCATTAGCATTGCACATAATTAATGGAGCAAAAAGTGATCAGAGTCACTACTATGATGATAGTGAAATGCAATTAGCCCAGCAAGACAGTGTGTGAAGCAGAGAGTTTCAATTTTGAATTCCATTCCCTCCTCCTGATTTGTTAATATGACAGCTGTATCATACTTCGAAAATGGTATTTCATGTAGTAAGCACATGCATGGAGCATCTTGTGCTGTAGATGCTCTATTAGAGCTTTACTTTTATGGTGTATATCTGCAAGATTCAAGTAATGATGGCAAGCAGGATCCATTTATGGTATTACTGAATGAAACATGTAAGAAGAGGAAATTTGTTCATGGTGCAGTTGATTGCAGCATTAGGGAACCTGTTTGGAACTGGTTGGTAGAGGAATTGAAAGGTGCATATTCTCCAAAAGGCACCCATGAAGCAGAAATTATTCAAGGAGTGAGGGCACTGATAAGTCATTGCATGGACTTGTTTGAGGCAAATTTTAATTGTGCATGTTATTGCAATGTTTGCAAAGGGACCTACAAAGTGTTTGAAAGTGCTGGTCTTTTTATTTGTTCAATGATGAACCTGCAGAGGTCTAGTGGTTCACTTGAAAAGGCACTAGAGTTTGAAATATTGTCTCAGTTAAGCACAAAGCTAAAACAGCATAGATCTTGCAAGGTGAATTGCAGCTAGGTGATGCAAATATCTCCCTACCAAGATTTCTAGTAGTTGAACTTGGACTTATTGAAGGACGTAACTATCAGGTTCCACCTGTTCAGGTAAAAGAGGACATTACAGTTGGTGGTATAAGTTATACATTGACTGCAGCAGTTGTTATGCGAAAAGGTCATTTTCTAAATGTTGTTAAACATGATGAATGCTTTATTAGGATTGATGGAAAACCACTCAGTGGTGGTCACACTTTTTGTGCAAATACTTTCGCAGGAGCATTGAAAGGCAATGAAACAATTTCAGAGCATGTTTATAGAACTTCACCAAATAACTTAGGTGTCCATGTTCTAATGTACAAGAGAACTGGAAGTACAGGCCAAGGGGTAATCTCCTGTGGGCAGTTTCAGACCATCATGTTATCGAAAACAACTTCTTCGGCAGACAAACCGGAAACAATAGATTGTTTCTCCTCAGATGAGGATGACAAATTTTCTGTGAATATGCAGAACTGCAATGAACCATTGGCTGAAACGAGAAATTGTAGTAGTGGCTGGGAGTGGGAGTCTCATGCTCCCCGGAAAACATCAACTCCAAAAAAAAAGGTATCAAACTGTTCTTCAGCTAAACAAAGCAAGAAAAGTACCCAGTTTCCCTGTGAAAAAGGAAGTCCAGTTTCAGTTCAGAAGAAGCAGCCCGGGTACTTAGGTACTGAATTGTCTGATCACAAGAGGCTTCCACACAGTGCTTCCAAAAACAGTAGCATTGAGAAAATAGAAAGTACATCTGGTGATGGTTTCAGGTCAAAAAATGTTTTTGAATGTTTAGAGGATGAGGTGAATAATGGTTACACTTCTATTGCAAAAGGAGTTGAAACTGTCATAGGAGTTTCTTTAAGTAGTAACACACAGAATTCAAAAGTAGACAAACGTAAGAATAATAGCGGCTCTTTCAAAGCAAATCAGAAGGTGCAGAGTACTCATAAAGTAAAAAGGCCATTTAAAGAAATACATGAAAACACATTGCCTTCCTTTCAATCACCCAGTCAGTCAAGGAACAATGCAAGTAAAGAAGGGAGTTCAAAGTTTCAAGATATCGTCGTCAATTGGGATGACAATACACTTGTTTTGGACTCTGAAAAAGTGCATTTCCAAATTCATAGTAATAACTTGTTTCTTAAATGCACTGATATATTCAGAGTTTTAGATATGTCAAGTCATATTCACAACAAAGGTTACACCCAAATTGAAAAGAGACTTTCAGAACATGAGAAAGAAAATTGCTTCCTGTATGAGAACAAAAGGCGTAAGTTTATTAATTTGAATGCAGTTTTGACATTACTAGATGCCAAGAAAGGGTGGTGGAAGGGCAAACACAGTAGTGTGAAAGAGTTGTTGATGAATCTACGAGATAAACTTAAATTACGTAGCAATTCCTGTGAAGAGACTAACAGTTGCTCCAGTGAACTAGAAGAGCAGACTTCTTCTAGCACAGGAGATGTCAGCCATAATACTGATTGTACTAATGATAGTAGCAGTGCTTTTGTGGAGGCAGAACAAGCAGATTACTATAAAAGAAAGTTAAAGTTCCTCAAAACCAAACAGCATGTTAGTCGTAGAAGAAGGCATGATTTTCTAAAGGGCAGTGTCAGTAATATTATCAGCAGTGTTTGGAAGGGTAGTAAACAAATGTTTCTAGATGATATAGGTTGTCTCATTAAACCTGCAGTTAGGCATGATTCCTCAAGCAGTTTTGATAAAAATGATATTGTTAATGTTTTGAGGCAGGCACCACCGACCAAGAAGGCGATGAAAAAATACGATAACCTCTTGCAAGAAATTTCAGCTGAAAATTATAAGACCCCAATGACTGTTGAAGATGTTGTAAATCTAGAAGAAAACTTTAGTGGCACGAGACTTTTTGAGGAAATGCGAAAAAGATTGCCAAATGTTTTTCCATCTAAGAGGGAAGAATACAAAGTGAAAAAGCAATATATTAAAGAATTTAGAGCTGTGCTCCTTCCTAGGAGGACTGCGACAGGTTGGGCTGTTGATCCTGAACGGCTACTAGAAGTTCTTCATTTTAAATACTATTGGCTTGAACAAAAGAAGTTCTGGAGAATATATGGTGATGGTCGAGAAGTGGGCGGTAGATCCAGCACGTTTCTTTCAATTAGTGGACTAAATAATGAAATGTTTTTGCATGGATTTTTGTTTCAGTCACCAAAGGAAGTTTATCCATTATGTATTTTTTATGAGGCTGATTCACGTGATAACCTTGAAGAAAATTTAGGATATCCTAATTGCCCTCTTGATGCTTTCTTCCTCAAAAAGATGCAAAATAATCACACCTTCTACATTACAGGGGATGAAATGTTTTTGGAAGCCCTTCTTGATGGGAATAAACAATTAAGCCCAACTTCTAGTGAAGGGTGGAATATTTACTCACAGAGCTCCCTTGAATCGAAACAGTCTACAAGCATAAATGGTTTACGTACTGAACTAAATGTATCAATTAACAGGCAATGTCCAACTTCAATTCTCAAATCAGTGCCACTTGAAAACTATGTCTTCTGTCTGTTACATGGGTTGGCAAGAAGTGTTGAAAAATTACTCAATTTGGTAGTGGCTGATGTTTTGTCAGAGGCAAACATTGCACAGCAGCGTGGTGAAGACCGAACCAATTACATAGATGAAAGGCTCACTGCTCTGGAGAACAATATCAATAAACGTGGGGTAAGACAAGGGAACTTTAGAATTCATTTTGATAAGCATGGTAAACCAGAGCCAATTAAACTCAATAAAGATTGTGCCTTGACCATTATAGTCCCAACTCCTCAAGATAAGGAGAAGGATTTTCCCCATGTTTTGACAAATGTAAGCACAAATAGGCCTTTAGGGAGACAACTTTTAGAAGCAGTGCAGAGAAAATTGTCCCTCAGAGGAATGTACACAGAAGCAGTGGTAGAAAAGGATATCTGGTTCCACTTTTACAAAATGTTTACAATACTAAAAAATGATCCAGCCCCTATACTAGTTGAAGGTAAGCAAGAAGGTTCCTTGAACCCCGAGGATTATATATGGGGTTATACAGAACAACAGAAGGAGAGTTATGTTCATCATGCTGAGTGCTTTTACCAGTTGTTTGTGCTGAGGTATACCTCTAAGAATCTTACACCGTACATGGTAAAATTTATTGACTATGGTCCTATATTTATGGAACAGTTACCATTTTCCATGGGGAGATATCAGTCAGAGGCAGGGGAACACGCCAATTACCTCCATAATTGTTTCTATTATCAACACACTACACGCCATGGAGGATCTCAGAAGTCTGATCCAGTCTTGGCAATTTTTTCTAACATGTGGAAGAATTTAGCTTATAGTATATGTTCAGGTGATGGAACTGTTAGTGGGCGAAAAGTTGGTATTGACTTCAAGAGGTATGTCTCCATGCATGTAAGTGCCAAGATAATTCAAATATGGTGGCGCACAGTCTCATGGAGGAAGAAACAAATGAAATCAGTTCTTATCATACAAAACGTTTACAGAAGGTGGAAGGCAGGTACATTGTGTGTCAATGGTCCAAAATCTACATGTAGTAAGGTCACATGTAATACTAAGAAACTTACATTTGAGGACTACCATTTTGTTATGTGTGGTACTATTCCAGTATTAAATGGCAGGAAGTATTCACAAGCCAGTTTCAGAGAGCTAATAACTTCAAACCTTGGTAGAGTATGTGACAAACTTCCAATGGGCAAAAACAAATTTTCAACTAAAAAGTACACAGTATTAGCTAGTGAGAAAGTGTTCGGAATGAAAACGTTACCCTCTCAGGTGAAACTAGCATTGCGCAATAGGCACAAGGTGTTGAGATATAACTTTGTCTCAGATTGTGTGACCAAAGGGCAATTAGTAAACGAAAAAGATTATGAAATTAAAATTCCCACTCTCTCCAGGGAGTAAACAAAGGTATCAGTCTTCAGGCTAAACACTTCTCACGAAAGAAGAAAATGACATCTCTTGTGAAAGGAAAGAGAAAGACACCCTTTAAGAGAGAGAAGAAAGTTAAAGTAGGGGCCAATCCATGTGTGAGATATGTGTGGCAAAGAATGAAAGCAATTCAGAAACAAAGAAAACTGAGTTTTGAGGAAAATAAGCAGCTCTTTAGGCAATTTATTACTGAGTGGCAAAATTTACCTCCTCTAAGAAAACAAGTAGAAAAGAATGCATGGAGAAGAGAGATTGTTTCTCAGCAGAGACGAGAGAATGGATGCAGTAAAAACACCTTTGCATATGACAGTTTTTATAGTTCATGAAAATACTCAAATAGAAATACTTTGATAAAATGTTCTTTCTGCAGTTTTAGCTCAAACCAGCAATATGCTGTTTGAGCTGTTGTGACCTGCCACTGTCACTCTAGTCTAGTATAATATAGTCTTAGACTGTCTATATTATGTCTGCCCATATAAATTGGTATGTTTATGCTTTCAAGTTTAAATAGCTTAGATCTTTTATTTTCAGTGGGACGCAGAAAAAGGGAGCATTTTGTAACCTTGCTTCTGAGGATGGGGGGGGGGGGGATCTCAAGTTCTCCTTTGTAATATTTTCACAAGGAAAAGGGGGTATTATTAGTCATATACTGTACTGGAAAAGTAGTGGCTAGTGTCACCCACTTTAAATGGGTTTTAAGATACAAGTCAACATGTTGACTTGTAGGTGCACCTACAATAAACAAGTGGTATCTACTACCACCCGCACTATAGGGGGATTTCATGTGACATCACACAATTGAATTAAATTGCCCGACAGTGCAAAACATGCGCATTAAGGGTATTTACAGCTCACCCACTGGACTTACGTACCATACTTTTGTGTCACCTGTTGCTCACTGTGCGTGTTGGTACAATAGATGATTGCCCTCCAAAACCAAAGAGATGCACGGTCATGTGACATTGAAACCACTCAGTAGAAGTTTTAAAGACACAAATCAACACCTCCACAGGTGGTGGTGGTAGTTACCACCCACATTAAGAGGTTTTTAAGATCAAAGTCTTGTGGGTAAAGCAGTGTGTTTATTATATGATCACACTTTTGCATCAATGTGTTATTACATTTTAATGCTCAATGTTGTGCAGTGGACTGTTTTTAAATGCAGGTGTGTACCTGTAGGTAAGCATTTCCAGGATTACTTTATATTATTCATTGTTGTGGTTTTTATGTGCACTGTTATTAGATATAATTTACTCAGGAGTTGTCTTTATGTTTAACAGAGTGTGTGAAAAGTATGTGTTCCTTTATATTTTGTTTGTAATGGAGCCATTTTGCTGATATTTGCAAGTAACAGTGTTCTTGGAACTTAACTTACAGTTGTGGCATTGCATGTGCCACATTATCTACATTTCTTGGAAACCTTGTGGCAGTTTGTATCAGTCAGTCAGATGTGAGAAATCATATTTGATAAAGCAGAGGCAACTACCTTAAAGTTTTTTAATGCAAGACAAATCCATACGAGTGACACAGTGGCAAATGCATGACACAGGTGAGATAGAGGGAATGTTGCTTTCCAAATTAAGAATAATTTGTTACCCCAGTATATCCTCTTGGAAGAGGAGGTGGGGGGGGGGGGAATCCCAGTGCCTATGTGACATGCTACCTGTGATAATGATTGTTATTGCTACAAAGATGTGCAAATGTACGACTAAGTGTACAGTAGATTAATTGCAAGTGAAGTCATGAAAGTTTGGCCATTGTCAGTACCTATTTTGGAATGGATTATTAAATGTTGAAACCTTAACATTTTTTAAATACATTGAATCATGAATGAAAAATGTCTATGAGATTTAGTTTGTCCATTTATTTGTTTCATTGAAACAGTTGTGTTCCTATAATATCATCATTGCATTGGAGGTGCATAACCAGGATTTTCCAGAGGGGTGTTTCCCAAGGCTTAACCCTGAGGAACATATGAACAACTCATCTGCTTCATTTTTAGATGATAACCAAACACGCTTCCCTAAGAAGACAGTGTTCATTTCTAACACAGGTGCCAGTTCCTGCGGGGGAGGAGGTGTGTTCAAGACGTTTGCAGGTTTCGCTGGAAGATGGGATTTGCCCCGAACCCTCTGAAACCCCCCTCCGGTTATGTGCCCGCATTGCAAAATAAATTCAAGACGAGAAAAAGGCAGGAGCATAGTTAAACTGGTGAACAGGGAGTACATAGCTTAACTTATCCAACTCAATAGTTCTGAAGCCTTAAAATTTCAACTGTTCCCTTACAATATCAGTACATTCATTCATTTGATCAGGATGATTTAAGTCTCTTGACAGGGTTCTGATAAAGGGGGCCAAACATCACCAGCGAGTCTCATGCCTGAATTCTCAGGTTAAAAGAGGCCTCTGTGCATAGGCCTGAACAACTTTTAAAGGACATTTTCATTCATCTATTTTTCAATGTAAAACCAATCATCTGGCAAAATAGAGCAGCAAAAAGTAGGAGACGTGGACTCCAGCTGGTTGTGTCCTAACCCAGGCCTATACATATACCCAGATAAAGTACTGGAGTAAAATACTCACAAAGGATTGAGATGTACTGAAATTGTGTCCATAGTGCAGGGAAGGGGGTAACTTAAGGGAATCCCCCTCCCCTGGTGAGATTTCCATACCATAAGTGAAAGTTAGCCTAC
Organism: Holothuria leucospilota; assembly: GCA_029531755.1. Taxonomy (NCBI): domain Eukaryota; kingdom Metazoa; phylum Echinodermata; class Holothuroidea; order Aspidochirotida; family Holothuriidae; genus Holothuria; species Holothuria leucospilota. Next base: position 32,420 of record JAIZAY010000385.1, read on the forward strand.
TTGATAAAAAGTTACAGAAATGCTGAAACTTTCACTGTCCTTTTTGTTTTTCAAGGCCCAAAGAATCTGGCGAACTGCATGTAGAGGTTCTTTTTTCCACGAGATTTTCCTAGGGCAGTCCACTCCCACCATAAGCGCTTCTTTTGCTGATTTCTCTTCCTGACTAAGGAACCCTCTTCTTCGGGCATACAGCTTGAAAACACCTGCATATATGCAGATTAAAGATAAAATAGCCTATTACTACCTATATAATTATAATTATAGCAAAACTGGATGAGCTTGCCTAAAGTAACTTTTAATTTTAAAGCTAAATGTGTTTCTGAAGCATGAAATCTAAAAAAAGGAATATTTAAATGTAACCTACAAGGCTTTAAATTTGTCATTTACCCCATCTGGAAGGCATTTCAACTGAACATTTGCTGGCATTGACAATTTAACGCAACTGGTAACCGTGCATGACATGCGGTCTGGAATGAGGGAGTGGTGTGGACAAAAGGAGTACAAAGCTATGCTTCTGGTGCTGAGTCGGTTGGAGATTTAAAAATGAGAAAATTAGTAAAGTACACATCTAAGTGCACTTGACTACTTTCAAACGGGTGGTAAGCTTTCCTTCGCTGAAAATGTCAAACCATTGTTCTCCGGTCAAATAGGACAAATGCAGCTCCACTGCTGATCTAATGGTTCATAGATTGCTGGCCTGGGAGGAAAGGCGTCTACTTATTGGCAAATCAACTAAAGCAAGTGAACGTATGATATAAGTTAGGCTGTACACTAACTGATATTATGGATACTGTTTTATCTTCTGTCGCTTCCAAAAGCAGGCCCATAGCCACGAATGCTGATCTAGGGGGGCACCCAACACCCCATGTGGAGGGGGCACCGAAGAAGATTATGATTACAGTCAGTATTATCACCACATGATAAAAGTTTGAGGGAACCACATCCAGGGAGTGGTATCTCGAGCCTTCCACAGATAGCTTAAAGGTATCGGTATCAGTGTGCACATGCGCGCGAAGCACGCGAAATTTGCTGTTCTGATGGTTTTTTCCCCTCCTCTTGCAATACAAAGAGGTGGGAAGTCTCCACAAGGAAATTGCTTTAATCACGATAATGCTTCTTCAGCCCGCAAGTGCAGGTGAATAGTTGAGTGCTCTGCAAATGAAGAGGGCACGAGGGACTGCATGCCTTAAGGTGTAGTCCAGTATAATTTTAGTAGGATCCATAGCGAATTTCCCCGCATGTCCGATGAATTAACAAAATGGGAACACCAGCTTGACTGTTCGAGCGGGACTTTCAATGAAAATCAGAGCACACTAAGCTCTTCACAGTTCACACTTCAGATGGTAATTATCATAATTTTTAGTCTGAATGAAATTTTGCATGAAGAGTTATTCTTAAATAAATTTGTGGTACTAGTAAACTTACCCCCAAACTATAGTCATCACGTTACGAATATTACTCAAGGTATAAAATTGTTATGTGCAAAACTCTTGATGTCTGGCATCTAACTTTTAGCTTTCACTTAGCTTTGGCTGGAATAAATCACTGGAACTTTGTGCTAATGTTTATTAAGGTAATACAACTTTGACTGTGAGAACTAAACGAGAAGCGCGCCCATATTTTGCAAGAAAATTATATATATGCATGCAGACTCAGCAAGGGTTTGTGGAAGGATTAAGGGTTCAGCAACCGCAAGCCCGCCAAGAAGTGACGGATTGCCGAAAGGATGCCAAACACAAAATTTTGTGCGCGCGAAGTGCAGAGAAATTTTGGGGTTTTCAAGTTGAAGAAAAATTGAAGTTGTTTGGTTTTTATTAAGGTAAGTTAAAATTTTGGGTCTCTATGGACGAATCTGCCCCTTCCTTATCTCATACAGTTCCAATTCTCCCAACTAGTTACTCCTACCATATCTCCTCCCAAAACTGTCTCGAGCCCCTCCTCTTGTTCAGACACAAACCTAGTTTATTAGTTAAGGTCATCCTGGTGCACATACAAGGCCATATTATGTAATCAGAACACTCTCTGTGCATTCCATGTATTGTGAGATACTCTCCATCTTTTGAACTTTATGTCCATGATAAAGAGCATCACCAACTGGGGATTTTTGCTTTCTCCCATTAGAACCAAAAATGTACTTGGGGTGATGCGTGTGAGGACGTCGAGAGACTGGTGGTGGAAGGGCATCCCACGCCACTCCTGGCCTCAGCCGAACCGAAACACTTTACGTTTCCTTCAAAAAATGTTTACCATGATGTTGCGTCTAATGAGGAATCTTCTAAATTGTTAAAAGAGAAGATAAAATTGATTCAATTTTGTGTTTCTCTAGGATCACGCCTATACCGAAACAATAGCATGCACATTGTTGTATCCTTTTGCTTAATAAATTCAAAGGCTATATGAAACCGTTAATGTAACTGAATAAGAAAGGGTGCGTAGTAATTTTGCAATGATGTTACAAAAAACAAAATATGTTCATTATTAAACGTCTGTTGGGATCATTTTTGGTCAAAATCGTCTGAATCGAGTCACACCATGGCCACCGTTTACAGGTAGACCTCAATCGTCAGACTTAGAGCCCTCCCGGCCAGAAGTACTTAGTGGAGCAGGCAAATCTTTTCTTATATACATGGGGCATTTGTGAAAGCTTTTACCAATCGGATCCTTTTACAATATGTTTAACAGCTTTTCTAAATATGTAATTTTTCCCGTACAATCTTCAACCGTAAGAGTCACATTTTCCATACGGATTGCAAAATCGGTAATACGCTTTCCAAAAATTATGGCCGGTGCGGCCCATGTATCTATGGTATGTATTGTACGTAAATCGATAGTCCAACCATAACAGGCAGCTTTCTGTGCAAGTTGCTAAGCCTTCAGGTTTGATAATTATTGGATTTGTGTGTTGATGGGATTTTTTTTTTTTGTTTTGTGTTTTTGTTCACCTCTACGGAAATCTTATGCGGATTTTTCCAAGGGCCGCACAGGGCATCAGATGTGGGTGTTAAAGTACTAGTCAAACTCGCGAAATGCAGATCATCTGGGAAGTGAATGCCCAATCGCAGCACTTTTTTCCCATCCGAAAGGGTACGTGGTGCAAGTACTTACCCCTTTACCCCATATGTGCGTTGGAGATGGGGGATGCAGTCCCCCTCCCCACAAGATATTTTCCGCATAATTCAGTCAAAATGCTGCTTAAAATTTGGGCAAAGCGAAATCATCTGCATGCTAGATGGATTGAAGGTGCACAGGGAGCTGGGGCTTGAGAAAATAGCTAGATTAGTAAGTTATCCTACTATCATTATCTATAAAATTAACCCCACCCTAACTTCCCCCAAATGAAATTGTGTTCCATGCAGCCTACTCAGCCTCCTAATAATTTAACACTCAGCCTCCTAGTAATTTAACACACCCTTCAATAGCTAAGTCAGTGTGCCACATGCTGACAATACCTGTAGTGGTCAACTAGTAATCTTACTTTCTATGGACAAAAGAAAATCAATGCCTCAGCCAGCCTCTAAGTATAAATGACAAACAACAAGATATAAAGTAGTTCCAGTCAGTGCTCTGTTTATTGTTCTCACCAAGCAATCCTGACATGTGGCAGGGTAATTTCCTGATTTCACAAGTGACCAAACAACCGAGGTTTATCAAACAGGATTATATAAACTTGTGTTTAATTAAGCTTGATGGGCTAGGGAAAGCAAACTCAGAGGTGTGAACAAAAGTAGTATCGGGCCTGAGAGCGTCATGCTAACAGAGTTGTACGCAATATGGGGCATTTTATTATTTCGTACAGGATTAACACCTTTGTAGCTATTCGTGTACTCAGAATTGTATACTCATGCTCATTCTACTGGCTTTGTACCCCTTTTTGAGGACTTTGCACACATATTTATACTTGGAACATTGTACGCTTGTGCTTGTAGGGAATATGTCATCACACTAAAAGTCTGGTAAATACTGTACTTTTAACCTGTTAACAGGAGTAGTTAATGATCTTAGTCTGAGGAAAAGTTTGCTATGTATCCTGTTAAGTGCATTTGCTAGCTCTTGATAAATTTATGCAAGCAATGTCAAGCCCTGCATGGATACAGTAAATGTATGCCTCCTTTTCTGAACTCATGTACAGTTCGGTATTGTGTTTCTATACACTATGCATGTGATAGCTGGAATTTCCAGTGGTTCCCAACCTTTTTCAGCCTGCCACTCCCAAGTTTTCACCAAATAAGGATGAACTAGCAGGGTTTCCCCTGGGTTTTAGAGAGTGTAAGGTGGTATTAGTCCATGGGATTAATATGGTGCCAGCCTTGGCATCAGTAGTGAGGGAGAACTATCAGTACTTCTATAGTTAGTACAGTACAGGTGGCAGTAATAGCATATTTCTGTGAGGTGGTGGCCAAAAATGGTGAGGTGGCTGCCTCACAAAAACAATGCCAGGGGAAACCCTGAGCTAGTGCCCCCTCCAGTCTGTAGCATAGTATATATTGCTATGAATGATACACCTGTAGAAAAATACATACAGAAATAAAGATAGACCTGCACATTCATCAATTTTATGTGTGAGTTTGACCCAGGGAAGCAACACAGTGCCACTGGACATAAAAAAACTGACACCCTTTTTATGTGGTGAATCTTTAGCCCTTGATTTATGAAACTTGAAGGCTTGATTGCTCTCAGGAGCAGAGATTTTTTTTTTTGGAATTTATGAGAGTCAGGGCCCCCACTGAGTTGTTGGTCATACCCTTAAGGACCTTAATGGGGTCCAGGGCAATGTCCCAATGGGAGACCCGGTGGGGAGCTCCGGGAGCTTTTGAGTACTTGCAGAATGAAGCACTGTTAGTCAAATTTTGACTATTTTCCAGTTACAAATAACTTAAAATGCACATTAAAGAGATTACAAAAACTACCCGATCAGACCAGTTTGTATTTCAGCTATAAATAAGAGAAGTTTCCTTTGATGCTGCTAGGGGCTTGATTGTTCTGTGGGTGGAAGGAAGAGTTATGGTAAGGTTTGCATTTGGCTTTGACAGGCCTATAACCCTCAAGCTTGTCATACAGGTAGAAATAATTAGGAAGCTACGGTAAATCTGGGGCACTGAAAAATTTTTTGAAAACATTTTAACATTTCGTTTTAAAAGTACTGTACACTACAGAAGTTTTTATATCTAACACTTATAACAATTGTCACTAAATGCATGTCATATTCATGGATTGCAAGGAAAGAACTATGTTCGATGTTTATGGCGGGGGCAATTTTAGCCATGGTCCCTTCGGTCGCAGCTTAGACCCACTTTACTTGTTGACCTACAGTTACAGTAACTCCTTATTTGAACCACTTTGAGAGTTCAGCTTGAAAAAGAGCATTTGAAAACTTGTAAAGTTATGGTTTAAATTGAGTATGTTATTTGTTAAAACGCCCCCGCTGCTGTCCCCTTAGCGCTTATGCATCCCCCCCCCCCCCCCAGGAGTTGCAATATGCTATCCAGGAGCAATAACACCCCTGTTGGAACCACTGCTCTACAGACTGCAGACTTTTTTACTAATTCCCTTAGGAAGTACAGTACCATACTACTTTTGAATATCAGAATGCACTTAAGCTTGTGATGTTCATGTGAAACACACTCATATTTACAGTAGCTTCATGCAGAGGCGTTGTCAGGAGATGGGGGCTGGTGGCACATGATGAGGGCATGGCATCATTACTGGAAAGTTAGTGTGGAATTGTTGTCCCAACATTTATTCGCAAGTTCTCAGTGATCCAACAGGGCATTCATCCTCCCCATTCAAAACACTTCTCTTCCCTGGTTGATTATATACATAGTATCTGTTAGTCCACATTTCTGTTAAAAAATTTTTGAGATTGAAAATTTTATCATGCACTGACAAGTTACCTTATCGTACATGTTGTCTGTTCATATCTATGCTCTTGATAACAAATAGCTTTTCAAAAGCTGCAGGATTGACTTTTGGCCATGCATGCACTCCCTTAAGTGATACTTAGGCCTGCATAACTGCATACTATACTATGCAGGTGTAATAGAGCTACTATACCATGCACCAGGAGACCATTCACCACCCACCCCCCCCCCCCCCAAATAAAAACCAACATATTTTAATGTTTATAAAATGACTTACATTTCAGGTTATGTGTAAATATGTGATCTTTAGAGATCAGTAAAATAAATATTAATGCCTGGGCCCTGTCCGGATTGTTAATTAGCTTCACCACTTTTCTATGGCTATGCCCAGTTTTGCCTTTAATCATGGCTGAAATTGTCACCTTTTCTGCCTGGCCTAAGTAATATGGAAGGCCTGCCTGGTTGATGTTTTTCCTCTGTGATTGTCAACCTCTTGTTATTTCACCATTGCTGAACCCATCTAACAGATCTTCCAAGTACCTGAGCAATTTCATTATTCATTTTACCATACTTTCTCCTTTTTCTAGCCGGTCCTTTTTTCCTTCTCTAGTCCACTGTTGTTTACCGTACTGTAGGTGACGTCTTGAAGTGTGTGAGGTTTAGGGACTGTTGAATTTACGTGTTTAATGTTTCCCCCTCCTACACCTACATATACATAGCTGGAAAATTTTCACTTTGTGTGAGCCAACCTGCAGCCTGAGGATTGTTTCAATTCGTTGCACTCCACTACAATAAAGTAATGAACAGAGAGAGTTGGCCATGGGGGGGGGGGACGAACTTGTGGTACATGGTATACATTTACAATGTAAATTAATGAGCACTGTGTAATGTGGGCATACTTTTAAGAAAAATACAGCATGTTATTTTTCATTCTAAGGTTAGTTTTATGTGAAAAGTGAACTTCAAAGGTGCATATAATTGTTTCAGTCATTCCTTAAGTCACATTTTATACTGTACCAGGCACATCTGGCACTTCATAAATTCTATTTCTTTGATTTGCATTTGCAGTGAAATTGAAACTTTTCTACTTTGAGTGGTACAAAGGGTAATGGCTGAGAAATCTTTGAAGTGGATCAGAAGGCAAGAAAGGCATCTTCATGCAGTGCTACAGCCAACTTGTGCAAGTGAGGTAGATTTCCATCCTCTATCTGCAGTTTTGCAGTGTGAACAATCTGAACTCCTTGATTACCATCACTGGCTGTCATTGTTCTAATGCACTCTTCAAGTTCATTGACATGCTTCCTATTAAACATTGGATTGCTACAAGGCTTCAACTTTCTATTCGACACCAAAATGGAGTTGAAATTCCTAGCAGTTGAAAACCAGATGTAATGTATAGTACTGTATGCCAGAAATGTTCAGGACACATGATATAAAATGCCACATGATCTTCATTTTAGAAGAAATGTTGAAATGGAATATGAAATGAAAGGGACTATGAAATGGAATCAAAGTTGAAATGGAATTTAGCTCCCAATACCCCCTCATGGTTGTAGTTAAGAATTTTTGCAGTTTTAAATTAACTATTTGGAGACATGGCTGATCAATAGATGACAAGCACTTGTATCAACACTAGTAGTTACTAAGTGGTAAGTGCAACACAGAAGTCAATGCAGTAAGAATGCATGTAAATGGATTGAACTGGTTCCAAATGGTTACCTTCGTACAAAGTTAACAAGTGTGGCTACTGTACTCTGGGTTCCCATGCAGAAGGGAATATGGGAAGAGTCTGGAAAAAATTTGGAATTTTATTATGGTCTTGAAAATCCTTGAATTTTTGGTGTTTGGTCTGGAAAATTTGGTAAATGGTCTTGAAAGTGGAAACCTTACACTTTCAGTAGTTGCAATCATGTTTAGTATGCATCCATGCTGGATAAATGAGTAAACATAAAGGCCATTTTGTAAAAAAAAATATTTTTCAGTACAGAATATTTCTATTTTTGTCTTCAAAAAGTCTTGAAAAATTCTTTAATTTGAGCATTTCAAAAGTGTGGGAACCCTGATTCTCACTGAATTCTCACCGAAACAGCATCACACCTTTTCCATAACAGGAATTTATCGGGAATTAGTTTCTTTCACAAAAATGTGTTCATATCGTAAAGGGACCATGAGATAAGTGTTAGTTGAGTGAAATGTCTATGCAGCTCTCATAGTGCAAAGGTAGTTACGTATTTTTCCTTAGGACGGAGCAGTATGTAATTACCAATTACGATAAGGTTGGCTCAAACGTTATTATTTCATTAATTCGTTCGTTGGGTTGAAAACTCTGAGACGGCAAGCCCCTTGTTTAACCCGCGAAACAGGCATTTGTTTTGGGTTCTGGAAGTTGCGCCGCTCGACGTTTATAGGCCTACTCGACTGCTCACTTTGGAATATTTCTTAAGAAGAGGGTACATTTTCGATACTTGCTATGAAGGTTAAGCTGTATTGCAAGGTGGTAACAAGCGTGCCATAATTGCGCATGGCTGGCAGCTCAATGCACTATGAGATTGGTAATTTGATACATTTGTGGATTAGTTAAGAGGTACACTTCCGAAGGCAGGGTTTGTTTTTGTTTTGTGTGTTTGAAATGTGGGTTTTTCAAAGGGTTGGGAGGGTCAATCACCAAATTGTGTAATTGGGCAAGGAAGGAACTCAAGTGGCTATTTTAAGTGGGACCAATTCATCATGAAGTGAACTTGGAGCAAGTATTAATGAGCAGTTATTTTGCTTATCTGTGACTGTCTTGACTCATGACATGACTACAAATAATAGTTATTCGAACTTAATGTCAAGTATGTTAAATTGTAGTCCATGCCTTTCAGGCCTTCACATTGGGCAGAGGAGGAAACTGATTATAAATTGTAAAGAAAATAAGCCATACAGCTGCCATACAGCTGCCACAGGAGCATTCTGCTCTAACAGGCTGTGATATCACCTTTGTTTGCCTCAAGTTACTTTTTACCGACTGCAGTGGCTAAGTGGTTAGAGCATCCGACTTGCAGCCGGAAGGTCTAGGGTTCAAATCCAGGCCGGGTCATACCAAAGGCTTTAAAAATGGAGTCTAACGATAACCAGTTTGTTTGCTTGAAAATTATAATATCTAAATATGCAGAAATCGTCAAGGTGATTTTTATTGTTCAGTTTTTAGCTCACACATTGTACACAGTACATGTGTGAGGTTATAAAATGGGGCAGATGTCGTCAACTTTTCAACAAGTTTTTAGCCTTTTGATGTGTGGAGATTTTGAGCTGAAATTTTGGTACATGATTGTTTGTCGATAGAGCAATAAAACTTGCCTATTTGCATTTTGATATATAAAAGTTAAATTTGGTTTTTAAGCAATTTTTGTAGAGCTGAGTTCACTGCCTGCTGAACAGGTAGCCTGTTTATTTATTGCACTTATAGCAGTGTACTTGGTTGTGTGTTCAGTTGCTGTCTCGCAACTGCCTGTGCAGGTTTGTTTTGATATTTGATCCATTCACACACATCAGTCTTTGTTCATCAAGACCAAGTGACCTGTACAATCACAATCCTTTGGGATAACTAATTGTATTATCAAGGTTTATTAAGCAAGGAGTTCCATGGGAACTCCCTGCATTGAGCAGCTACTTGATTCATGATAATAACAAAATTTGAAGCAAACTCTGTGGTCAGTTTGGCTTACAAGAAAGGAAAATGGTTTAACCTGTTGTGGGGATATGTCCCATTTTGTTCCTGGATCAATTGAGATGGTCAAGTGAAGTAATTGCAATACTGTAACTGTTTTAAGTTCAACCCCAGTAGCAGCTTTTTGAGTCTGTGGTTTGTTTTGATTGAGCGCAAACCTATGCAGCATTTGCTTGTAGAGTTGTGGGTGCAACTAAATTTACTTTGCAAACTTGAACAGTTTAATAACATCAGTTTAATTTCAGTCTTGCTGCTAATTTTAGTATGTAACCTTTACAGGCCTTCTTGATTTTAGTAAATATGCAGTGATATTTGTAGATCTGTCATTAAACAGTGTCAGTTGCAGTGTTTACATGCCTAAACAAGCTTGTGATTTTTCAGCTGGGTTTTGAGTTCATGTATTATTATGCTCTTCTCTTACCTTTTGCCTTCGTAAAGTAAGGAGGTTTTGTGGAAGTTGATGAATAAATGATAAAATTTGATTCTTTGAGTTCCTATTTTTTAACAGACAAGAGAAATTGTGTGAGCTACACAACAGCATTGCTGTTCTAGTTGTTCAAATGATAACAAATATCGAGGCAAAGAAGTAAGGTTTGATGTCTGAAAATGGGGACTAAACCTGTGCAGAGGTCTACCCTGTTGGAATTTTATAACTCCTCTGGATGTAATGTAGTGTAATATTAATCAATAATCGCACAGAAACAGTTTTGTATTTGAATCGGATAGAAAGGTCAACTCAAGTACAAAGGCAAAGTGTTGAAGTGGTGGGACAAGCAGCAATGACTATATCTAAGCGGAGCGCCACCATTGGTTGGTGCGTAGTGTACAGAGGAAATTTGGGCTAAAAGTGCCTCTCAGATTGCAGGAGATGGCACTTCCCATTCTCTCAAATACTAAAAATCCATACTTTCAAGGGGTGTTTGTGAAGTTTTTGTCTTAAACACATTTTGCCCAATATTTTTTTTACCTTCGAATTTCATTTGGGTGGATCCTGGAGGGGAGGGAAAAGGCATTTGACTGGAAGACCCCTGCCCCTGCTCCCCTCTGGCTACATCACTGCCAGTGGCGCCGGCACAGGGGGGGGGCGTGCCCCCCCATGTTTTTTTTTTTTTGAAAATTTTTAAAATGATTCCAAAAGGCCATTAAGCTATAGATTTCTGTAGGGGGTAGGGTGAGGTGTGCTTCAACCGAGTGATAGATTTTCCATCATAAATGTTTCTCAAACTATCAGAATTTTCGCAAATCCATCGCAAACTGTCAAAAATTGTGCGCGCTCGCGCGCGCGCTCCAGACCTTACCACTGTGTTCTTATTATCAATATCTTCTGATAGCAACTCCCGGAGAAGCACAGCTGCAAAGTTTGAAAGCTGTTCACAAATTAGCAGGTAAAAGACTGGCTTTTTGAGTGGCATGTAGGTTTGTTGGGCAATTGAAAGTGTCTCGATGCAGATTCTGAATGCAGGTTTTTTTTTTTGGCGCACATGCTTTACGGTTTGCACTCCATCTCATGACCATTATTATTATAATAGTACATGGAACTATAATCACAACATCTGTAGGGGCCTAGCATCAATATGCGATATTTCAATCTAAGTTGTAGCATGGTTTGGAAAGTTGAAATTACGTAGGCCTACCGGTATTTGCCGTTATATATTTTCCAAAAACTTTACCGAGCGCTCTGCGCGCAGCCATTATCGGTATAGATGGCACACACGTAGCCAAGGGGGGGGGGGGGTGAAAGGGCAGCCGCCCCCTTGAGCATATTTTTGGTATTTTTTAATTTTTTTTTTTCAATATTGCTAGTGTTCCCCCTATTTATATGCGGTAAAATAGGCTTGGGAAGTGCCATTTCCAGCGATCTGGGAGGCACTTTGGGCCAAAATTTTCTTGCGGTTTGCGCCAACCCATGGTGGCGCAAAGCGCTGAGAGTCTGTCTATGGGCATCGCCCCCTTGACAAATTCCTGCCTACGCCCTTCATAAATGGTGATTTTTAATACACTTACGACAAAAAAAGGCATTCTGAAAACGCCTTTGTTAGTCCTTCACCCTATTTGCTATACCTATCAGGGAGGTCTAATATCACCTTCCTGCACCAATAGTCTCCCTCCCGCCCGTTCCCCATTGCTGGAAGCTGTTCATCTGGATTTTCGTTCAAAATTAGTAAAAATACGATAGTTATAAAGTGCTCTACTCTATGGTATCATTTGGATGTCAAGTAATAAGCATTATGTCATTTCTCCATTTTATGTACATTATTCAGAGCTTCCGGAAGGCCCTATACAGGTATCTGCCAGCCTTAGATGCCTTTTTATAATGCACAATGAAGGGGAGGAAAAATTTCGTTATAGTCCAGCAATGTTTCTGTGGACTCCACGCACGTATTTTTCGGTAAAAACTTTGCCAATAGAAGGCGGTAAAGTATCCAAAAGAGAGTCTTCAGGAGATTTGTTGACAACGTATTCTTCCCGTAGACAACATGCTCTCCTTTTTCACCTAACCAAAAATTAGAATTCACTAAATTATGGACATTTTACAGCTATATACAATCAGCTCCAAAAATATTCCAAAAGATAGCACCATTTTGCATCTAAGAAACCTTAAATAAGCAAATATTTCCCAAAGGGAAGGGGACACCCCCTCCCCTTATTCTCCTCCCCCAGGACGGCACCTTAGTGCAGTGATAACAGACAAAGAAAGGATCCCCACTGTGTATACGAAAGCAGGGAGCGCACGAAAAAACGCATTTTGCGCAGACTTGGGAGGTTAACTGAAGTGCCATTACGACATCATCTGTTGTGCCCCCCCAATCACCAAAGCCTGGCGGCGCCACTGTCACTGCCCAGTTTTGTCATTGATAGTGATCAACTGCTAGCCCTGCTAGCTACTCTTCTTGGCTATACTGTGTGTCTCAACTCTCCTTCAGTCATTTTCGAAATTGCCCTGGAAGTATTGTAAAATCTAATTATCACAATAAAGGACATTCCTCATGCTACCGTACATATTAGTTTTTGTGATGAAATCCACTGCTGTGGAAGGTGGAGGGGTAATGTGAGGGTCGTCAATAGGTAAGGGAAGGGGATTATGAAAGGCTAGCTCCCGGTGGGGGATTTTGTTTTAAATTATGGGGGTATATTCAGTGGCGCTGGTATGGGGGGATGTACACCCCTAATCATATTTTGACCACAAAATAAATATACATGAAAACGTATTTAAGCGAGAATTATATGTAGGGGGTGGGTGAGATGTAAATAAACAGAAAGAATTCAAACTTGCTCATATCTGGTGATCTGGGAGGTGTTTTCGGCCAAAAAATGTCCCTTGCACTCTGCACAAACCGATGATGGCCCTCCTCATAGATAGTTTTCCCACAGTTCTCAGCCCCTCACCATAGTCCGAGTCCTAGGTCCAACTCACTGTCAATGAAGTTCATTTTAGGTGGCGCGAGGGGGTTGGAAGTGGCCACAAACTTTGCCCTCCCCCCCTTTCGTTACTTGTGCCACTGTTGTCTTGAGGATTATTATAGTCTGGGTCACCCAAACTATTTGTGCCCGGGGTCCCCAATGGTGCACCTAGCCTTGTGTGCCCAACAGCTTAACAGGGAAGCTTCAGATTTACCGAGGGTCCAACTCATGACTAAACGATTCCAATCCGGAGCTCTGCAGACCACTCAGCTAATCCATGTTACATTTAGAGTGCTGACTCTTTTTTAGGACATTTTAGGATTTGACTTAAAGAAACTCTGGTTAAAGCAACAAATATTGCACTATTTTGCATCTAGGCACCCAGAAAATAATATGGCAACCCTAGTCAAGGCGCAGATCCCCCGAAGCGAACTCTGCAAAAATATACCGAACGTATTGCCCACACACACCTAAAAGGAAAGAATGACTTCAAATGATGTTACAGCAGATTGCATCTGAGGGTACTTAAATGTTAAAATATTTTTCAGAGTGGAGGGGGACACCCCTCCCCTAAGACCCCTCCCCCAGGCCGGCGATCAGGCCCTGCAATAAGGCCCCAAAACAAGTCTTGACTACGCCAGCGTAGATAGTATATGTCATACCATAGACATATGGCAATGTGCCCCCAAGAGATCCCGGCTGCGCCTCTGGCTATATTGGGTACGGTGAAGTGTGTGATCCCCGATGCCGGTCAGTCGCCCCAACGGTTACACGTCTTAAATTTGCTCTCAAGGAGGGGAGTTATTAAAATGCAATGCATTACATTTTCGTCGGGATGTCGTTATTTCTCATTCATAGTGTAGTTTTATGTAGGCTACTAGATGATAGTACAACTTCCTCGCCCCCATCAAGTAACACGCATAGCCTGTTAAACACTATTTTCTGTAAAGGTCGGGAAATTTCAACTTCAATCGAACAAATCTCTCTGGAACTTATCGTTTGATAGGCTACGGTTAACGACTCTGATCTGGAGGTTTGACCAAACAATTAAGTATGCACAATACATTCAAAGTTATCGCGGCCTGGCCAATTGATTTCTCCCCTGACAGCCGTTGGTAATAGCGCACTTTATCGTAACCACCAGCAGTGGGGCGTCACACCGAAAGATAGTCTTCAAAAATGTTTGAATTCAGAAGTCACTATGCATTAAAATTTAAACTGTGACTTTGAAAAGGAAGATCATGACATTAAATTCAAAATGACAAATTTCAAAGTCATCTTTTGAGATGTGCACTTTTTATCTGTGGGCTGTTTTCCCCAAACGTACATTCATATTCATGAACTTACGCGTATATAGGTTAACGGAGGATCAAGCGCACGTTTATGATAAATAGAAGGCGCGGCAGGGAGGCTCGGATCACTTGAGGAGACATGTATAACTATAACATTGGAACACTAATATTTAAATTTCGTTATCTGAACTGTTAATGTCATCAGTTTGATTTAATTTCAAAGTGAGAGCTATATTGTCATAGTTTACAATTATTTTCACAGTTGTCCAAGTCCCCATTTCTTTCCTCTTCCCTCAGGCTGCTTGTTATGTTACGAACTTGACCCTCCGCCACCTTTTGAAAACTGTAAGTGGCTTTCTCCCCCACAAATTTGGGTAATCAACATCCCGATCGTACTAGCAAGTACGTACTCGTAGCCTAGGTGTAGGTTTGTAGCTTAGGATTGCAAGCTAATGAGTAGCGGTACCATCGGCTCCAAATATACATTAAGATTTGCAGCCATTCTTTTGTCTTCCTCTACGGTAGGCCTTATACTTACTACACATTATAAACAGAATAGTAGTTCTGCATGCTTCGGGCTTAAAAACACTGATTGAGCCGTCGGACTTGGTTTCGACTTTTGTTATAGTGACTCTCAGTTGTCCGAGTTCCCATGTCTTTCGTCCGGCTTTTCATCATACGCACTTGGCAGTAGCGTGTTCAAAGGGGGGGGGCACTGCCCCCCCCCCACCTCTGAAGCCAGTCGGGGGAAAATCTCTTAGTCGGGGGAAAATCTCTTAGTCGGGGGATTTAAGGGTTAGGGGAAGAGAAAAAGATTGAAGAGACACTGAGCACTCAACAGGGATGGCGCTAGGTGGGGGCAGGGAGCCCCATTGGCGAGTCTTAATCGATACGATAGAGTATGCAGGCAGTCCCCTACGGCGCCTGAGAGAGGACAATTTCTCTAATAAGAACCCAAATTTTTCGGCGCGCTACGCGCGCTGTATAGTTACTCCAGGATCTTTAGCAGTTCCATTCCACATTGCTAGAAAGCACATGTCCTACCAACCTTACCACGAAACATGTAGGCAGAGAACACTGTTCATGTGGAGGTCGAAAATTTCATCGCATGACGCTAAGCTTAGTTACTGTTCTCTAATGTGTGTCATGCGGTACGGTCAGTTTGTGAGCGACTCACGGACCAAAGTTTGGCTGTTTCATAGGGTAGTCCAAGTGTTTCGATTATATGTATGTTATCCCCGATATGGTCTAGAACCCCTACAGTTTTTCTTTTTTGTTTTCTTTATGTTCTTGCTCACATATTTTTTTTGTGTAAGCATCCCAAAAATTTTCGCGCGCTTTGCAAATTCAAGTTTCAGATTCGAAAGAACACTATATAAAGTGCGCAACTCGGCTCATGAAGTATTAAGTGATATCATGTAAAATATGCCCTGAAATGGCATGGGAAAATAAGTCATATTCCCTTGTCACCACCTCTTCGACAGAGGGGCTGTCGAAGCTTGGGGTGGCTGGCATGGCCCAGCCCTCTGAAAATTCTGTCGCCACCCATGATCTGTTTACTTATTTTGGCTTTCAAAGGGTCATTTCTACAATGCAACCCAAGATTTCCGGTACGCTTTGCCCACTCTTCCACAGTTCTGTTACTTATAGCTAAATATAATACAAACCATTTCCACCTTTTCAAGTAACTGAACTTGAGAAGTAGAATTCATGAATTTATGTAAAAGTTGGGAATTTCACCTCATTTCACGTTATTCAGTCAATGTTCTCTTGGGTCTGTTGTGCGGTACGGCTATAGTGACAAGAGGAGAGAAGTACAATGCAAGTTATGCCCGATGGGGACCAACTGCCCCGACAATTGACCTTTATTAGCTTTCAATAATTATACCGATCCTTTTTAGTGAAGGATAACCCAAAAGCATTTTCTCTCGCTTTGCAATTTCACACTTTAGATTCTGGGGAAAACATTAAATCAGCCCCGAAACTACGTTCTTCTAGTATATTCACCCATTTTATGAAATATATGTCCCGCAATGGCATGGTTTAGTACACAGATTTTCTTCAGATCCCTCCTCACCATCCCCTTGAGGGCATCGGGGCTGTCGGGGCTTCAGGTTGCTGTCTCCGCCCGTCTGGCCACCTGTCGGGCAAAGCCTGGCGCCATCCCTGGCACTCAAAACTTAGAGAAGTAGCCTACAGAATGATATTAGAAGAGAATTTTTTTCATTGTTTGGTCGTTTACCAAGGCTAGAGCTCTTCCAATTGTCCTCCAGTGAATAATCAGACAGGATGCTATCAATATCAATATCATATGGTGCAGGTAGGCCTACTATCATTAAGTTCCCTTCGCCCTTCGCGCTAGTCACTTAAACCAGTTGTAATGGTAAACTATATAGGTTTAAGGATGAAACAGTGCTGTTAAATTTTGCGATCATCTCAAGCAGCCTTCTTGACTGGCCTCGTGATCTTTAACGTAGTCCTGTCAATGTATGTGACACATACTGTAGCACAATGCAGCTTTCAACGCATAGAGGATAACCTGAACTCTCCGTCACTGACATCGAATTTTACAAAATCTGAAACAAACGAAACCTGATCAATAAGGTCTCTAGAACCAATTTAGGGCGGTCTTATTACCTTATGTTGTAGGAGCTTCCGGGGCTTCGCCCCCTGGACCCCCACCGGGGCTCTGCCCTTGGACCCCACACGTGCAAACTCGCGCTTCGCGCTCGTGGTGCACCTTGGGTGCACTTGTCACAACCCTCCATGTCAGTCGGGGGAATCACAGGTTGTGCCCCCCCCCCCCACCTTCGAAATCCTGCACACGCCACTAGCACTTGGCACTCGGTTACTTTTGAAATTGTAAGTGGCTATGTTCTCCCTCAGCATATATTTATGTCCACAAACTTTAGCATAAGTTAACATCTGGCCGTACGGGACTGTCTTTCTCAAGGAGGGCGGTGATTTTTTTTTGCCCGACTCCAGACCGGTGGCGGCACAAGGATTGCAAACTTGGGGTGAGTGAGGGCAATATAGGGCAAAAGAAAATGTAGGCAAACAAATGTCTCACGTAGCGCAAAATCAAGCGCGAATCAAGCTTTTGCGGGTAGGATCCAGGGGCCCGCCTTAGGGCCCCTGGTGGGGGTTCAGGTGGCAAAGCCCCCGGAAGATCCCAGGTTTAAGCATATCTCTGAGTGGAAAATAAAGTCTCCTGATAGGTATATTTTCAATTAGTGTATTGGTCCCAGGGGCAGACAAATGGCCCATAGTGGGTTCCATTGGACATAGCCCCGGGGAGTGGGGGGTCCAGGGGCGAATTCCCCGGAAGCCCTGAGGCTTTAGCATATCTCTAGGTCAAAAATGAAGTCTCATGAAAGGTATATTTCGATCTAGTGGACGGGTCCCAGGGCCGAGTCAACATGTCTTTCTTCTTGCCGGCTTTACAAAATATGCACTTGACACCCCGTCACGTTTGACTATTACGTTTACGTATTACGTTTACGTGACTATTATCCGCCACCGTATGTTCGATCGCACTCTTGACTAAGCTAGCAATACGTAGCCTATGTGTTCGGTATAGGATTGCAAGCTAATGACCTCGAGAAACGGTAGCAATCGGCTATAAGTATACATTGTGGGTGGAAGCCACCCTCTATTTGCATTGCTAATTACAAAGTGCAAACAGGGTAGTATCTCTGCGTCCATCGGTCTTCTGATTTAGCTGTCCAATTTAGTTTCAACGTTAGTTATAAAGACTCTCGCAGTTTTCCAAGTCCCCATTTCTCTTCCCGGTTTTTTATGACGCACACTTTAACCTCTTTTGAAATTGTAAGTGGCTATTCTCACCCACCGTGTATTCGTATCCACAAATGTTGGCATATTAAACATCTCCATCGTACTCGGTGGGTAAGCCAGCAAGTACGTAGCCTGGATATAGGGTTACAAGCCAGACACCTCGGGTAGCGGTACCCATCGGCTTCAAATATACATCGGAGAATTGGTCTGCCTTTTTCTAAGGTAGGCCGACTGTTAATTACACAGTACAGAGTAATATTTGTGTATCCAATCAGTCTCAAAATAACCGATTGAGCCATCGGACTTAGTTTCAACTTTTGTTACAGCGATTCTCACAGTTGTCCGAGTCCCCGTGTCTTTCCTCTTCCCTGCGTTTCATCAGACGCACTTGACAGTCGGTTACTTTTGAAATTGTAAGTGGCTATTCTCCGCCACCGTATATTCATATCTACAAACCTTAGCATAAGTTTACATCACTATCTTACACGTGGCTATGCTAGCAAGTACGTAACCTACGTGTGTGGGATATAGGATTGCAAGCTAATGACCTCGAGAAGCGGTAGCATTCGGCTATAAATACCCTTTAGCTTACATGGTGGTTTGATCTTGAAGCCATGCTGTGGCCTTCATTTGTATTGCTAACTACACGCAGTACAAATAGGGTAGTATTTCTGCGTCCTTCGGTCTTCTGATTGAGCTTTCCAAAGTAGTTTCATTTTTTGGAATGACTCTCGTAGTTTTTCGAGTCCTCAGGGTAGTATGTCTGCGTCCTTCAGTCTTCTGATTTAGCTGTCCAATTTAGTTTCAACTTAAATTATAATGACTCTCGCAGTTTTCCAAGTCCCCATTTCTCTTGCCGGCTTTTTATCACACGCACTTGACCCTCTTTTGAAATTCATGCTGGATCGATCCTTCTTAAAATTTTGATTTTGAAACCTCACTTTTCTATTGTCTAACTGAAGTAATCAAATTTCCGAACCCACTGCTGAAAAGTGTATGTAATAGTATCACTGCATCAAGCTTCTATTCTTCTAGGGTTGCAAACAATAACACAGTGGAGTAAGCAGGGATGTAAACAAATCTTCATCTGCATGTTCTGTATGCCGTAACTATGGTTTCATGGAACTGGATTAAATTTCTATGCATGGGATATCATGTCTGTCTGTCATCAAAATGTGTAATTGGGCAAGAAAGAACTCAAATGGATATTTTAAGAGGGACCACTTCATCATGTGTAAGTGGCTATTCTCTCCCACCGTATATTCATATCC